>SJYC01091866.1:0-22383 GCA_006408675.1 Madoqua kirkii | reverse complement strand
GCTTCAGCATTGGGAGATCGTGTACGCCTGTGGCTGATTCATGTCAATGTATGGCAAAACCAATACACTATTGTAACATAGAATAAAGTAAAAATAAAATTAAGAAAAATAAATGAAATAAATAAAAATACAGAACAAAGTTACATATAGTAAAAAAAAAATAAGATTGAACACATATATGTAGGGGCTGGACCTAATAATTCTTATATTTCTGCATATATAAATGGTTAATAACTTGAGAGAATGGTTTGATTAAATAACAAGGAACATAGCTACAGATGGGCAGTGTGAATAGGATTCTAGAGGATTTCATCTGCTAAGAGAACTTTGGTCAATTAGTTGGAATAATTGATGACAGCACAGCTCTAAAAGCCAATGAAAATGTTCCTGTCAAGAATAAATGAAAAATTATGAGTATTATCTTGTCAAATTTATATATGCCTAAAATGCTGTATTTTTTCAGTTCTGACTTCCCAACAAATATAAGCACCATTTCTATACTCTGCAAGCTCCTGGTGGAAAATGAATGTCTGATCCTGGCAGTTGGAAGGACTTCACTTCCTTGTAGCAGCTTCTCTAATTCTGTTAAGACTGGCCACAATTAGAACGATTCCCTACATCTGAGTCTGTTTCATGAATAAATTCATTTGGGTCACATTTTAGATTCCACATATAAGTGATATGTATTATTCATCTTTCTTTGTCTGGGTTATTTAGCATGGTAATCTCTAAGTCCACACATGTTGCTGCAAACGGTGTTAATTTCACTCTTTTTTATGACTGAGTAGTATTCTATTGTTTTCTTCTTCATCCATTAATCTGTTGATGGACACTTGGGGTGCTTCTGTGTCTTGGTGATTGTAGATAGTGCTTCTCTGAATATTGGGGTGTGTGCACATTTTTAAATTAGTTTGGTCTGGATATATACCCAAGAGCGGGATGATATAGTAACTTTATTTTTAGTTATTTTGAGGAACCTCCATACTGTTCTCCATAGTGGCTGCACCCATTTACATTCCATCCAACAGTGGGGGAAGATTGCCTTTTCTCCACACTCTCTCCATCATTTGTTCTTTGTGGACTTTTTAATGATGACGATTCTGATTGATCTGAGATGGTACCTTACTGTCGTTTTGATTTGTATTTCTCAAATAATTAGCAATATTGAGCATCTTTTCATGTGCCTGTGGATCATCTGTATGTCTTCTTTAGAGAAATGTCTATTTAGAAAAGACTTATTGTTGCCAGGGGAGAAGGGGTGAATGTATGTGTGGTGGGGGAGAGATTGGGAGTTTGGGATTAGCAGATGCAAACTATTATATATAAAATAAACAATAAGTTCCTACTGTATAGAAGTAGGAACTATACTCAATATCCTGTAATAAACCATATGGAAAAAATATATATATAACTGAATCACTTTACTGCACTCAAGAAACATACAATGTTGTAAATCAACTACCCTTCCATAAAAAACAAATTTTGAAAATAAACAAATGAAAACAATAATTCCACCTCCCTATTCGGCTTCTCATTCTTTGTCCTGTTCCTAAAAAGTTTCTCATTTCTCTAGTGCATGGAAGTAGAACTGCCTTGCTTTTCATTAGTGCAAGCCATTTACACGAGAAAGCAGAATTCTATAAACAGAAAACATACTCACTGGACTACAGATCTATTTCAAAAAGAATATATATTGTGAAAGCAAATGAAAGAAATTGCACATGCAGAATTTTTAAATGCATATCTGAACAGATCTAATCTCACTTAATGATCATATTTATGGGGAGTGCTAATAAACTACTTCCACTGAAACCTTTCGTCTTCCCACTGGTATTTTGGGCTCTATGCTTCCTTGCTTCTTTACTTGAAATAGCTTAGCCTTTAATGACATGTGAGTGGGAAGGCAGCACAAAATACCTTTTTAAAGTCAACTTAGACAAAACAATCCTTTTTCTCATGTGAATTCTGTAAAGATAACATAATAACCAAGCAGGAAGTGAAAATATAAGACGAGCCTGCCCCCCAAAGAAAACCTGATTAAAATGGAAGGTTAAACTTACTTATGATATCAAATGTTTTCATCATGGGAATGGAAGTGCAAGTGAATGAAAGCTGTACAAACAACCTCACTTTATATAACTAACATTCACTGAGGATTCTCCTGTATCTCATTGACCTTAGCATACATTATAGAGTATATTTTTCCAGCTGGAATTACTTTGAATGAGCCAAATGTAATATTTTGTTACAATAAATATACAGATTATTTTCAGTTGTTAAAAATCTTTTAAAATATCACTGTGCATCCTTTAAATCGTAATCTTATTGCATTTAGAGCCATCTTTGACAGAGGAGAGGATGGGCTATAAAGGCAGACTGTGGAATTTTCCAACTGAGTGAAGTCTGCCTCTTTGTAAGTCTCAGTGAGCTGTGAGGTAGAAATTCACACAGAGGGCTAGATAAGGTATCTATCTAATGTGGCCACCACATACTCTTTCTCTATTCATATTTGAAATTTCTTCTGTCCCTTCAAGTTTACATGCAATAAAATAAAGGGATGGATAACAAAAAGTCAAAAGATTTTGATAATGAATTTGGGACTGAATAAAGTGGCTTATGCTTCCCAGATGGCTCAGTGGTAAAGAATCTGCCTGCCAATGCAGGAAATGCGAGAGATGTGGTTTTGGTCCCTGGTTTGGGGAGATCCCCTGGAGAAGGAAATGGCAACCCATGCCAGTATTCTTGCCTGAAAAATGCCATGGACAGAGGATTCTGGTGGGTCCGTGCGGTTGCAAAGAATTGGACACAACTGAATGGGCACAGAGTGGCATATGAAGAATGGGGGCAAAGAAATATTCCCTTGACATGACTTTCACAGGTAAAACATGTTGAGGCCAGATATTTATTTTCTCTACAGAGCAGATATTGCATATCAAAATCTTTCAAAAAACCAAATTACCCAATTTCTGTTCAGAAAGAAATGTTCATCCTGAAGGATTATTTCATTGGTGTTCATCCAACCCCAGTTCAACAAACTGCTAAGCATCTGTCCATGCCTTAGACCACGGCAAGTGCTCCATCAGTAGCACACCATCTGTCTGGTGATAGAATATATCCAGACAGAAGCAACCAGAGTGTTGACACCGACGTTGTAGAGATCCTATCCACAGGCCACAGTGCAGTTCAGTTCAGTCGCTCAGTCGTGTCCAACTCTTCGCAACCCCATGAATTGCAGCGCGCCAGGCCTCCCTGTTCATCACCATCTCTCGGAGTTCACGCAGACTCACGTTCATCGAGTCCGTGATGCCATCCAGCCATCTCATCCTCTGTTGTCCCCTTCTCCTCCTGCCCCCAATCCCTCCCAGCATCAGAGTCTTTTCCAATGAGTCAACTCTTCACATGAGGTGGTCAGAGTACTGGAGTTTCAGCTTCAGCATCATTCCTTCCAAAGAAATCCCAGGGCTGATCTCCTTTAGAATGGACTGGCTGGGTCTCCTTGCAGTCCAAGGACTCTCAAGAGTCTTCTCCAACACCACAGTTCAAAATCGTTGATTCTTCGGTGCTCAGCCTTCTTCACAGTCCAACTCTCACATCCATACATGACCACAGGAAAAACCATAGCCTTAACTAGACGGACATTAGTTGGCAAAGTAATGTCTCTGGTTTTCAATATACTATCTAGGTTGGACATAACTTTTCTTCCAAGGACTAAGAATCTTTTAATTTCATGGCTTCAGTCACCATCTGCAGTGATTTTGGAGCCCCCAAAAATAAAGTCTAACATTGTTTCCACTGTTTCCCCATCTATTTCCCATGAAGTGATGGGACTGGATGCCATGATCTTCATTTTATGACTGTTGAACTTTAAGCCAACTTTTTCTCTTTCCTCTTTCACTTTCATCAAGAGGCTCTTTAGTTCTTCTTCACTTTCTGCCATAAGGGTGGTATCATCTGCATATCTGAGGTTATTGATATTTCTCCCAGCAGTCTTGATTCCAGCTTGTGTTTCTTCCAGGCCAGTGTTTCTCATGATGTATTCTGCATATAATTTGAATAAACAGGGTGACATTATACAGCCTTGACGTACTCCTTTTCCTATTTGGAACCAGTCTGTTGTTCCATGTCCAGTTCACACATGCATACATATATACTTCTGTATGTATATGCACAAAGTCATGTGCACACACTCACCTACATGAAATCATTATGAGGAAGAAATATGGCATATCAAAGAAGTAGATTTTTGAGGAAAGTTCTTTAGACAGTAGACTCTGAAAGAGCAAAAATAAACATTAATACATAGGAGCTAGATATTTTGCTATGCTGTGGAGTCAGTTTTCATCACCCTAGACATCTCTTATAGGGCACACAAAAGCAATGAAAGAAATAAACCACAATGAGAAGTGACCTTGGTGCAATAAACTTCTATGAAACCAGATGTGGAGGTTTAGAACATACTTTTTTGACAAGAAAGTTGGATTTCACATGCCAGCCCCACCTTTCATTTCCTATGAAACCATAGGAAAATCACATCATCCCTGTCCCTTATCTTCTTGTCTATGACCTGAAGAGTGTCTGTGGCAAATGGAAAAAGCTTTAAACAGCTTAATAACTATCACATCTCCCTTTCCACCAGTGGAAATGTTCTTTCCTTTATATCTCCAAATATTTTCATTGTTCTAATCCTTCAAGGCCTACCTCAAACACAAAAGTAATAATGATAACAGCCTTTACAAACTCCCAAGTTCTCCAGGTCCACCCTGCACAAAACAAATTGCCCTTTCTTGATTTCAGAAGGCTTCAACTGCTACAACTTGATGGAGGGCTTCAGTTCCTGACCAGAGATGGAGGTCAGGTTGCAGCAGTGAGAGCTGAATCCTAGTCACTACACCAGTGATCAGTGACAAGGCCCTGGACCTTCAGCTTTGTGTAAAAATAATTTCCACAAAGATGGAAAGTAGTGAAATTAGTATTTATTAGGGAAAAAAGAGTACAGTACATGTGGATAGACACACAGGCAGACTCAGAGAGAGTCACTCCCTCATGGTTTGGAATTACTTTTATGGGCCATTTCTTCTGGTTTTCCTTTGGCCAATCATTTTGGTTTGCCTGGTTCAGAGTCCATATTTGGAATATCTCAGGATCGTCCCATGTATGTGCACTCATCTCTTAACCAAGATGGATTCCATCGAAAAGGCCTATGGGTAAAGAGCATCCATTAGAATCACTCCCCTTTGACCTCCAAGGAGCATTTCTGTGCATGTATAGTCAGAGAAGTCTCCTGACTTCAAGAATGAGAAACATGTGGTCTCTTCTATCTAGGAAGGGCCCAATCTTCTCTCTCAATTGACCCGCCATTCTCATCTTGAAGTATTAGTCCACAGTGAGTGAATCTCCAATCACTTTACCCTTGGGGGGACCCTTTATCTGCTGTCTCATTCTCTGCTCCTAGAACACCTTAGAAACACCATCAGTTGCTTGTAGATAGGTGAGAATCCTGGGAAGTGTTGGAGTATATTGGAAGGAAGCAAGCCTCAGAAAACTTTTTCAGGAAGACCACTCCACATTTTGATACGTCTTTAGCTTGGGATTAGAAAGGAGAAAATCCAGTCTTCTAGGATATCTTGATACAAATCTCCAGTAAAATTTTTGAGGTGTACCCTCCCAGATCTCTCCATCGCCTACTACTCCCCTAACGTATCACACTGTGTTAGAAGAAAGAACAGTGGCTTAACCGTTTTGCTGCTCCTCACTCTAATCACAAAACTGAGAAACACTGCAACATTCAGTAGATGCTTCTTGACTAACTGAATGAAAAATAACCTTTTTCTTTCTCTAGAGAATATACTTCTAACTTAAAATGGATTTATAGAATATAGGTAAGGGTACCTTCTCCCTGTAGCTTTAAGAACTAATATTGCCATTAGGCTGACTCAATGCTCATAAGTCTGACTTGCTATGGTAATATATATATGTGTGTTTTATTAAGGAAAATATATATGTGCTTTATTATAAATATATATATATATAATTTTTAAATGAATACATTGGTTCAGTGATGCAAACATATTTAATTAGCACTAGTCTCTTCTTTGCAATGTTTTGTCTATTTGAACATTCCCATGAAGAGGACATGGAATGTCTAACATCTACTGGACAACTGGATAGCTAGAATTTCATAGCATGGGAAAAATGAAAAGCTCTAATTATAATTTGATTAAAAAGATAGAATTTTGTCTTTGATGATGCCCACTACATGGCTCAGGAATAAAAATAGAGAAAGAAAGGGTGAGGGTGAAGAATGAGGGGATGAGAATCAGGCTGAGGAAGAAAGCAAAATATAGGAAGTCTGGGCAGGGAAGGAAGATTTGTTTTTTCCATCTGTTTTCTTAAGTCTGCTTACTTAAGTATGTCAATATCATTAAACAGCTTTTCAGAAAGCAGGAAGAGAATGAAAAATCATGATGGTAATAAGTAGTTCAGGCTCAGAATCTTAATAACCAAGTAAAAACACTAATCCCTGGCATTTTCATCAGCCCTTACCAAGGCAGCCATTAGAACAAGATCACTAGTACCTGCATTTTTAATTACTCAAAATAAAGCACATGTTTTGAAATTCAGGAATGTAAAACATGATCTTGCTTTGCTGAATACATTAGAGAGTAAATTAGGCTAAGGCCGACAATTAAAGCAAGTTTCTCAATGTAAGGCACACGACGAGACTGCTGACTAGTAGTTCAATAATTGAATTCCTCATAGAAACACTTCTATCATCAGTACAATTAGGGCACTTTCATTTGCAAGTGTCAGAGAACCAACTCTAACCTAAGAAATGGAATTTAATGACTTCGGTAATTGGGAAATCCCCTAGGTGTGCTAATTTAAGGCACAGATAGTTTTGGGGCTTAATGATATTTCTCCTTCTGTCCTCTCCTTCATTTCTTTCGCTCTTCTCCTCCTGTCTCCTCTCTTCTCTCTCCTCACCTCTTCTCTTCCCCAGTTTCTCCTTTCTCTCTCTCCCATTGCCCCTTCCTCTCCTCTTGGCTTTCATTTCTTCTGGGTTGTCTTCATTCTTAGGAGGCTCTATCTGTATAGTGAATATTAGCCATCAGAATTGTGGAACTCGATTTTGAAAGCTGAGCAAACAATAGAGAGCTGCTTTTGAGAGCCTTGGTGAAAGTTTCTTGGAAGATGCTGATCTGCGTGAGGTGGGTCGCCTAACCAACTCTGAGTCAAGCCAGCAGGTCTTAAAGTGGTAGTGCTCCGATTGGCCAAGGTTGGATCACATGCCATCTCTGTGTTTCCAAGAAAAGGCATGATCAACTCTACTCCAAACCAAGGAGTTCTTTAGGTGTCGATGAGTAGTAATACAGGGGCAGCAGCATATCTCAAACTTTAATGTATATTTAATCAAACTGAGAACCATGTTAAAAATGTCGATACCTGTTTAACAAGTCAGGGTGAGATAAGAAATTCTGAACTCATAACAAGATAATAGGCAGTGTTGATGCTGTTTGTTACTTAGGGAACCACTTCAAAAGCAACTGCTAGTTGGTCATAGATACTGTGTGCTGTGCTTAGTCGCTCAGTTGTGTCCAGCTCTTTGTGACCCCATGGTCTGTAGCCCTCCAGGCTCCTCTGTCCATGGGATTCTCCAGGCAAGAATATTGGAGTGGGTTGCCATTTCCTACTCCAAGGAATCTTCCCAGTCCAGGGATTGAACCCAGGTCTCCTGCATTGCAGACAGATTCTTTACCAACTGAGTCACCAGGGAAACCCATAGATACAGAGCAGACAACAAAAAGACACAAATTAAACTACCCGGTGGGTATCGTATCCCAGCTGGTGCTGATGGTAAAGAACCCGCCTGCCAATGCAGGAGACACAAGAGATAAGGATATGATCCCTGGGTCAGGAAGATCCCCTGGAGACGGGCGTGGCAACCCACTCCAGTATTCTTGCCTGACGAATCCCATGGACAGAGGAGCCTGGTGGACTACAATCCATAGTATCACAGAGAGTTGGACATGACTGAAATTGCTTAGGATGCATGCAAACTACCTAAACAGGTTAAGACATATTCCACTGTTATGGTTTTAGGAAAATATTTTTGAAAAAAACATAAATTTTGAATGAAAATAGGAGCAGTCCTTCGAAATGCCACATATAACAAAATAAATTTTTTTAAATACTATGTAAAATAGAGACCAGCATGATTCAGAACTGGGTGTGCATCAAAGAATGTTATGTGTACAGTTCAATTCAGTTCAGTCACTCAGTCGTGTCCAACTCTGAGACCCCATGGACTGCAGCACTCCAGGCTTCCCTGTCCATCACCAACTCCCAGAGCTTGCTCAAACTCATGTCCATGTCCATTGAATCAATGATGCCATCCAACCATCTCACCCTCTGTCATCCCCTTCTCCTCCTGACTTCACTCTTTCCCAGCATCAGGGTCTTTTCCAGTGAGTCAGCCCTTTGTTCGAATCAGGTGACCAAAGTATTAGAACTTCAGCTTCAGTATCAGTCCTTCTAATGAATATTCAAGACTAATTTCCTTTAGGATTGATGGGTCATTACATTACATTGCTTATGTGTACAACTTCTATAGATTATAAATGACCTTCACTATGCTATAAGATGAATTCTACTGTGATTGCAGATATATATTCATAAGAAAATTAAACTATGTTTAGTTTTTCTACATATAATTTTACCTATCTGTTAGTTTTTGCTTAGTTGTGCCCGACTCTTTGCGGCCCCATGGACTGCAGCCCACCAAGCTTCTCTGTCCATGAGATTTTCCAGGCAAGGATACTGGAGTGGGTTGCCATTTCCTTCTCCAGAGGATCTTCCCAACCCAGGGTTTGAACCCGGGTTTCAAACCCTGCTGCTGCTGCTGCTGCTGCTGCTGCTGCTGCTGCATCACGTAAGTCATGTCCAACTCTGTGTGACCCCATAGACAGCAGCCCACCAGGCTCCCCCGTCCCTGGGATTCTCCAGGCAAGAACACTGCCATTTCCTTCTCCAATGCATGAAAGTGAAAAGTGAAAGTGAAGTCGCTCAGTCCTGTATGACTCTCTGCGACCCCGTAGACTGCAGCCTTCCAGGCTCCTCCTCCCATGGGATTTTCCAGGCAAGAGTATTGGAGTAGGGGGCCATTGCCTTCTCCATATTACCTATCTAGATAATACCAATTCTATACCTGTAGTTTAGCTTCTTCAAAAATAATTCCATGCGACGGTATACCAATATAGAACAAAAATTTTCAGGTCATAACAGATCTTCCTATTATTTTAAATCATAATTCATAAAATATTCCTACACAACAAAGCATTTAATCACCCAGTAGCAAATGGTATTTGATGTAAATAAGTCTCCTAAGATCTGTGCAGTGTCAGAGCGCCCTCCTGTGGCTCCTTTGGCCAGGGTTGTTAGCATCTACTGGGCTCCTTGTTAAATGAACTAACGTTTATACCTGCATGACTCAGATAGAATAAATTTTTTGGTCATTGATAAAACTGCCGAAGAATTACGATCAAGAACCTCTGCTGAAATCTGTGTATAAAATCTTATGTCTATTGTTATTTCTCCTGACTCCAAACACCTGGAAACTCAACTGATGTTGAAATGCAGTTGTTTTGGTCTGCCGTTAGCTTACTACTCGGCTGACTTTTGGGACCCGGTGGACTGTAGCCCAGCAGGCACCTCTGTCCATGGAATTTTCCGGGCAAGAATACTGGAGTGGGTTGCCATTTCCTACTCCAGGTTATAAGAAAGAGATAAGTCACAAACAAATGAGTTGATATAAGGATTTCGTTTTCAGAAATATATAGAATATGGCCTACTAGGGACTGGAATAATTCAACCAAACTGTACTTTTTTTTTTGTCCAGATAATTGATTGTTGATTTGATCTTATATAAACAAATAAATATATTTACATTGTATGTTAATACATTTATCTGGTAGTTAAGTGTACCAAGAAGTAAACACATTATATCTTTGTTCTATATACCTTTTTTATTTATATGTATTTCTTTTTTTAAATTAAAGTATAGTTGATGTATGATATATGTTTCAGGCATACGGAATAGTGATTCAGAATTTGTAAAGGTTATAGGCCATTTACAGTTATTACAAAATGTGGACCATATTCCGTGTATTGTACTATATGTCCTTGTACTTCATCTATTTTATGCACAGTAGTTTGTATCTCTTAATGTATACCCCCATCTTGCTTCTTCCCTCTTTCCACTGGTAACAACTTGTGGGTTTTTTTTTATATCTGTGAGTTGTTGCTATATTACTATATACATTCATTTATTTTCTAGATTCCACACGCAAGTAATATCATACAGTTTTTGTCTTCCGTTGACATATTATCTAGCACAGGAAATTACAGCCCTTTTCTTTTAAAGCTTTTAGTGGAGTATAATGTGAAAAATGGCTGAATCATTACGCTCTACTCCTGAGACTAATATAATATAGTAAATCAACCATATTCAGTAAAAATAAAAGTAAATATGTGCTTATAAAAACTGGGAAAATTTCATAAGAAATGATGAACAGGTGTTCTTCTAGGGAATTCAAAAGTGTGATAGAGCCTCGAAGGAAGTATGTTATACCTTTCTGTGCTGCTCGAATTTTGCCATTAGCTTGTATTAATTTATTTAAATACTTTTAATGAAGGAAATGGCAACCCACTCCAGTATTCTTGCCTGGAGAATCCCATGGATAGAGGAGCCTGGTGGGTTATAGTCCACAGGGTCGCAAAGAGTCGGACACGACTGAGCGGCTTCACTTCACTTCACTTCAATGACTTTCTGTGCCTCATCCACCAATTCATTTAACAGGTATTATTATTTTGTCCACACCAAGTAGTATGTGGGATCTTAGTTCCCCAACCAGGGATCAAACTGCATCCCTTACATCGAAAGCATGGAGTCTTAACCACTGGACTGCCAGGAAAATCCCTAATAGGTATTATCAAGAGCCGGCTTCAGCAATACGTGACCCATGAACTCCCTGATGTTCAAGCTGGTTTTAGAAAAGACAGAGGAACCAGAGATCAAATGCCAACATCCGCTGGATCATGGAAAAAGCAAGAGAGGTCCAGGAAAACATCTATTTCTGCTTTATTGACAATGCCAAAGCCTTTGACTGTGTGGATCACAAGAAACTGTGGAAAATTCTGAAAGAGATGGAAATACCAGACCACCGGACCTGCCTCTTGAGAAATCTGTATGCAGGTCAGGAAGCAACAGTTAGAACTTGACATGGAACAACAGACTGGTTCCAAATAGGAAAAGGAGTACAACAAGGCTGTATATTGTCACCCTGCTTATTTAACTTATATACAGAGTACATCATGGAAACGATGGACTGGAAGAAGCACAAGCTGGAATCAAGATTGCTGGGAGAAATATCAATAACCTCAGATATGCAGATGACACCACTCTTATGGCAGAAAATGAAGAGGAACTAAAAAGCCTCTTGATGAAAGTGAAAGAGGAGAGAGAAAAAGTTGGCTTAAAGCTCAACATTCAGAAAACAAAGATCATGGTATCTGGCCCCATCACTTCATGGGAAATAGATAGAGAAACAGTGGAAACAGTGCCAGACTTTATCTTTTGGGGCTCCAAAATCACTGCAGATGGTGACTGTAGCCATGAAATTAGAAGACGCTTAGTCCTTGGAAGAGAAGTTATGACCAACCTAGATAGCATATTCAAAAGCAGAGACACTACTTTGCCGACTAAGTTCCTTCTAGTCAAGGCTATGGTTTTTCCTGTGGTCATGTATGGATGTGAGAGTTGGACTGTGAAGAAGGCTAAGTGCTGAATAATTGATGCTTTTGAACTGTGGTATTGGAGAAAACTCTTGAGAGTCCCTTGGACTGCAAGGAGCTCCAACCAGTCCATTCTGAAGGAGATCAACCCTGGGATTGCTTTGGAAGGAATGATGCTAAAGCTGAAACTTCAGTACTTTGACCACCTCATGCGAAGAGTTGACTCATCGGAAAAGACTCTGCTGCTGGGAGGGATTGAGGGCAGGAAGAGAAGGGGACGACCGAGGATGAGATGGCTGGATGGCATCATGAACTCAATGGACGTGAGTCTGAGTGAACTCCGGGAGAAGGTGAACAGGGAGACCTGGCGTGCTGCAGTTCATGTGGTTGCAAAGAGTCGCACACGACTGAGTGACTGAACTGAACTAAGAGCCAATTTAATGAAGAAGAAACTGGGCTAGGTGCAGAGATCTTGATAACTAACACTGATAACTTGATAACTTGGGTGCTGTCCTCTTGCAGCTTACACTGTATCAGGGCACACAGATAATACACAGATAGTTAAAAGGGTAATAGCTAATGTAAGTAGGAAATAAAGGTACTGGCCAAAGGGTGTTATTCTCAAGATCATAGTGACAATTCTTAGTTTCCCAAAAATTGAATTCTGATGGATATCATTTTCATGTTGTATATTTGTTTTACTCTAAATCCTCTCTAAAAGTTAACTTGTAAAGGGTCATTGTGCCTTCAGGAAAGCTCTCTTATGTAAATGAACATATTGATTGGATCTCATTTCTATCTGCTTAAACAGTCTTGTTCTAAAGATTACCTTGTACCTACATGTTACCACATATGGACAATCAAAGGGCACCTTCTAAAACTCAACCTTTTCAATGTTTCAGGTATTTAAATGGGCATTTCAAGCCTCAGCACCAAAAATTTAATTGCATGTGTAGCAACCATTGTTGCAAAATCCCTAAAGCCTCCCGCTAATAGTACCATATACCAGATTAGCTGCATGTCCTCTTCTGAAGTTTATGAGAGTCAAGTATGAGCGTGGGAGAGAGAGTGACTCGGAGTGAGACATTCCTCAATACGAATGCCAGCTCTGCCCCTTATGTACTCAGTTACTCATCTTCTCATCTGTAAAATAGGTAATATGTGCTGACAGTATGTACTGCAAAAGATTGTTTGATGATTCCTTGAGAGAACGTTATGTAAAGCACCTCCTGGTCCAGTGTGTGTTAGTCACTCAGTCGTGTCCAACTCTTGCAACCCCATGGACTGTACCCTTCCAGTTTCCTCTGTACATGAGATCCTCCAGGCAAGAACACTGGAGGGGGCTGCCGTTTATTTCTCCATGTGATCTTCCCAACCCAAGGATCAAACCCGGGTCTCCTGCATTGCAGGAGGATTCTTTACCATCTGAGACACCAGGGACGCCCCCGAACTTCAAAGAATGGGAACCATTGCTATTGTGTTAACTTGCATATGGGTTGACTATCTAGAAAATATTTTTTCTATTCTCTTGTGAGTTTTTCACTCTTCATTTTTTAAAACAGATTTTGTTGAATAACAAGAAAGAAGATGAACAACTAAAACACTTCCTCGGACCAAGCCAATGCATTATTTTTAACCTTCTTAGCCAATGGTACTCTAATTCATTGCAGCTTACAATAAAGACACTCAGAGGTAGCCATAGAGTAAAGCTCAGGGTTCCACCACAACAGCTCCAGACAACCTTAACCTGCCTAAGATGTCAGCTGGATTCAGAGGAAACACAGGGTAGGAAGAGACGATATTCAGATCTTATTTTACCCTAGGTGGCTTGATCAAGGACAATAGTTTTTGAATTCCCATCGGTAAAACGTAATGGATTCATTCATTAGTTAATAACTATATATCTTGAGAGCTGAATTATGTTTTTCTATGCATGAATATGCTCTCTTCATTATATCTCTTTCCTTGAAATTGTGTATTAGCTTATCATTCTGAAACAATAGATTGATAACTGAATGGGATATTTTCTAGAATAGCTATGTTTTAGAGAAGTATCTATTACATAAAAAGGGTTAGCAGTGCATGTTTATCTCCTGGGCTACAAATCATGCTTACAATAAGTACGGGTACATGAAAATAGTGTCAGATATCATGATATTTTGTGCAGATTGCTCCATTTTGCTGCATTGATTATAACCAGTATTAAGCCTATGAAAGCTTATACTTTATTTGTAGCATAATGAATTAGTGTTTCTACAGGATGATCTACAAGCTCATTCACATATGTCAGAATAATAAAATGAATACATTATTAAAATATTGAGAGGTCTCTAAACATGGCTTGGTAACAGTAGGTGTTTCAGGAGGGCATCAGAGAAGAAGCACTGAAACCATAATCACAGAAAACTAGTCAATCTGATCACATGGACCACAGCCTGGTCAAACTCAATGAAACTAGGCCATGCTGTGTGGGGCCACCCAAGATGGGTGGGTCATGGTGGAGAGGTCTGACAGAATGTAGTCCACTGGAGAAGGGAATGGCAAACCACTTCAGTGTTCTTGCCTTGAGAACCCAATGAACAGCATCAGAAGGCAAAAAGATAGGATAATGAAAGAGCAATTCCCCAGGTCGGTAAGTGCCCAATATGCTACTGTAGATCAGCGGAGAAATAACTCCAGAAAGAATAAAGGGATGGAGCCAAAGCAAAAACAATACCAAGTTGTGGATGTGACCAATGATAGAAGCAAGATCCAATGCTGTAAAGAGCAATATTGCATAGGAACCTGGAATGTTAGGTCCAGGAATCAGGCAAATTGGAAGTGGTCAAACAGGAGATGGCAAGAGTGAATGTCGACATTCTAGGAGTCAGCGAACTAAAATGGACTGGAATGGGTGAATTCAATTCAGATGACCATTATATCTACTACTGCGGGCAGGAATCCCTTAGAAGAGATGGAGTAGCCATCATGGTCAACAAGAGTCCAAAACGCAGTACTTGGATGCAATCTCAAAAATGACAGAATGAACTCTGTCCAGTTATAAGGCAAACCATTCAATATCACGGTAATCCAAGTCTATGCCCCAACCAGTAATGCTGAAGAAGCTCAAGTTGAATGGTTCTATGAAGACCTGTGAGACCTTTTAGAACTAACACTCAGAAAAGATGTCCTTTTCATTATAGAGGACTGGAATGCAACAGTAGGAACTCAAGAAACACCTGGAGTAACACGCAAATTTGGCCTTGGAATGCAGAATGAAGCAGGGCAAAGTATCATAGAGTTCTGCCAAGAGAACACACTGGTCATAGAAAACACCCTCTTCCAACAACACAAGAGAAAAATCTACACATGGACATCACCAGATGGTCAACACTGAAATCAGACTGATTATATTCTTTGCAGGCAAAGATGGAGAAGCTCTACACAGTCAGGTAAAACAAGACCAGGAGTTGACTGTGGCTCAGATCATGAGCTCCTTATTGCCAAATTCAGACTTAAATTGAAGAAAGTAGGGAAAACCACTAGACCATTCAGGTATGACCTAAATCAGATCCCTTATGATTATACCGTGGAAGTGAGAAATAGATTCAATGGACTAGATCAGATAGAGTGCCTGATGAACTACGGATGGAGGTTCATGACACCATACAGGAGACAGGGATCAAGACCATCCTCATGGAAAAGAAATGCAAAAAATAAAAATGGCTGTCTGGGGAGGCCTTAAAAATAGCTGTGAAAAGAAGAGAGGTAAACAGCAAAGGAGGAAAGGAAAGATATAAGCATCTGAATGCAGAGTTCCAAAGAATAGCAAGGAGAGATAAGAAAGCCTTCCTCAGTGATCAATGCAAAGAAATAGAGGAAGACAACAGAATGGGAAAGACTAGAGATCTCTTCAAGAAAATTAAAGATACCAAGGGAACATTTCAAGCAAAGATGGGCTCAATAAAGGACAAAATATTGTATGGACCTAACAAAAGCAGAAGATATGAAGAAGAGGTGGCAAGAATACACAGAAGAACTGTACAAAAAAGAGCTTCACGACCCAGATAACCATGATGGTGTGATCACTCACAAGACATCCTGGAATGTGAAGTCAAGTGGGCTTTATAAAGCATCACTATGATCAAAGCTAGTAGAGGTGATGGAATTCCAGTTGAGCTGTTACAAATCCTGAAAGATGATGCTGTGAAAGTGCTGCACTCAATATGCCAGCAAATTTGGAAAACTCAGCAGTGGCCACAGGACTGGAAAGAGTAAGTTTTCATTCCAATCCCAAAGAAAGGCAATGCCAAAGAATGCTCCAACTACCCCACAATTGCACTCATCTCACATGCTAGTAAAGTAATGCTCAAAATTCTCCAAGCCAGGCTTCAGCAATATGTGAACCATGAACTTCCAGAAGTTAAAGCTGGTTTTAGAAAAGGCAGAGGAACCAGAGATCAAATTGCCAACATCCACTGGATCATCAAAAAAGCAAGAGAGTTCCAGAAAAACACCTATTTCTGCTTTATTAACTATGCCAAAGCCTTTGTGTGGATCACAATAAACTGTAGAAAATTTCTCAATTAGATGGGAATACCAGACTACCAGACCTGCCTCTTGAGAAAAATATTTGCAGGTCAGGAATCAGCAGTTAGAACTGGACATAAAACAACAGACTGGTTCCAAATAGGAAAAGGAGCACGTCGAGGCTGTATATTGTCACTGTGCTTATTTAATCACGGATGTGAGAATTGGACTGTGAAGAAAGCTGAGTGCCGAAGAATTGATGCTTTTGAACTGTGGTGTTGGAGAAGACTCTTGTGAGTCCCTTGGACTGCAAGGAGATCCAATCAGTCCATTCTAATGGAGTCAGTCCTGGGTGTTCTTTGGAAGGATTGATGCTAAAGCTGAAACTCCAGTACTTTAACCACCTCATGTGAAGAGTTGACTCACTGGAAAAGACTCTGATGCTGGGAGGGATTAGGGGCAGGAGGAGAAGGGGACAACAGAGGATGAGATGGCTGGATGGAATGACCGACTCGATGGATGTGAGTTTCAGTGAACTCCAGGAGTTGCTGATGGAAAATGAGGCCTGTCGTGCTGCAATTCATGGGGTTGCACATGACTGAGCGACTGAACTGAACTGAACTGAAGTAACTGCTAATAGTGGGGACTGCTCTTCTATCAATATTCATAATCCACTTTAGGAGTTTGAAGTTATTTTTAATAAGTGACTGCTTTGTCATGGATTCTACTTGCTAGTCACTGCTACATCACAGTAGGACCTTGCAGTTAATTCATGCCAGTGGAACAGATGTAGTACATGATAGTTTTGAAATGGGAATAATTTTGTATTTTTGTTGTCTCTCTCTGCCAGATGAATATCAGTCTGTGATGATTTTGGAAGACATGTGTTGATGATGGTGCTGTGCATGCTCAGCCACTTCAGCTAAAGTGAAGAGGAACTAAAAAGCCTCTTGATGAAAGTGAAAGAGGAGAGTGAAAATGTTGGCCTAAAGCTCAACATTCAGAAAACAAAGATCATGGCATCTGGTCCCACCACTTCATGGGAAATAGATGGGGAAACAGTGGAAACAGTGTCAGATTTTATTTTTCTGGGCTCCAAAATCACTGTAGATGGTGACTGCAGCCATGAAATTAAGACGCTTAGTCCTTGGAAGAAAACTTATGACCAACCTAGATAGCATATTCAAAAGCAGAGACGTTACTTTGCTGACTAAGGTCCGTCTAGTCAAGGCTATGGTTTTTCCTGTGGTCATATATGGATGTGAGAGTTGAACTGTGAAGAAGGCTGAGAGTCGAAGAATTGATGCTTTTGAACTGTGGTGTTGGAGACGACTCTTGAGAGTCCCTGGTACTGCAAGATCCAACCAGTCCATTCTGAAGGAGTTCAGCCCTGGGATTTCTTTGGAAGGAATGATGTTAAAGCTCAAACTCCAGTACTTTGGCCACCTCATGAGAAGAGTTGACTCACTGGAAAAAACTCTGATGCTGAGAGGGATTGGGCGCAGGAGAAGAAGGGGACGACCGAGGATGAGATGGCTGGACGGCAATACTGAGTCGATGGATGTGAATCTGAGTGAACTCCAGGAGTTGGTGATGGACAGAGAGGCCTGGAGTGCTGCGATTTATGAGGTTGCAAAGAGTCAGACACAACCGAGCAACTGAACTGAAATTCTTTAAAGTATGCCTCTGTTCTTTCTCAAACAACCATATTACAGGTCCTCTTTGCATAGATTATTATAGCATCCTTCTGACATGTTCACCTGCATCCTGTTTTTTTTCCTCAGCAGATTCTACCCAAGTCATCTTTCTGAAATGCCTTTATGATGTCTGTGTCCATTATGTGTGTGTGCTTAGTAATGTCCAACTCCTTGTAACTCTTTGGGGGCTTCTCTTTCCAGGGGACTCACAGACAAGAATTCTGGAGTGAGTTGCATTTTCCTTCTCCAGCGGATCTTCTCAACCCAGGGACTGAACCCATGTCTCCTGTATTGCAGGCGGGTTCATTACCTTGAGCCAGTGGGAGTTCCAAAAGTTCTCCATACTTCAGGGTAAAAGTCAAACTTATTATCTTGACATGTAAAGCCATCAACTGTTAAACTTTTCCTACTTTGGCCTGATCTGTCTCTCTAAACTATTATATATCTCAAGGTATAATGTTAAAAACTTTTTTTTCACAGATATTGTTTTCTCTATTGCCATGCCTTTCCCTATATTCAGGTGTCTACATATCATTTAAAATGCTCAAATATAAACTTATTTATTCATTTATTTTTTATTTTACATTATTGTAGTAGTTTTGTCATACATTGACATGAATCAGGCATGGGTGTACATGTGTTCCCCATCCTGAACTCCCCTCCTACATCCCTCCCATCACATCCCTCAGGTCATCCCAGTGTACCAGCCTTGAGCATGCTGTCTCATGCATCAAACCTGGACTGGTGATCTGTTTCACATATGATAATATACATGTTTCAATATTATTCTCTCAAAACATCCCACCCTTGCCTTTCCCCACAGAGTACAAAAGACTGTTGTAGACATCTGTGTCTCTTTTGCTATCTCGTATATAGGGTCATCATTACCATCCTTCTAAATTCCATGTATATGTGTAAGTATACTGTATTGGTGTTTTTCTTTCTGATTTGCTTCACTCTGTATAATAGGCTCCAGTTTCATCCACCTCATTAGAACTGATTCAAATGGATTCTTTTTATAGGCTGAGAAATATTCCAAATATCAATAACCTCAGTTATGCAGATGATACCACCCTTATGACAGAAAGTGAAGAAGGAACTAAAAACCTCTTAATGAAAGGGAAAGAGGAGAGTAAAAATGTTGGCTTAAAGCTCAACATTCAGAGAACAAAGATCATGGCATCTGGTCCCATCACTTCATGGGAAATAGATGGGGAAACAGTGTCAGAATTTATGTTTTTGGGCTCCAAAATCACTGCAGATAGTGATTGCAGCCATGAAATTAAAAAGTGCTTACTCCTTGGAAGGAAACTTATGACCAACCTAAATAGCATATTCAAAAGCAGAGACATTACTTTGCCAAATAAAGGTCCATCTGGTCAAGACTATGATTTTTCCAGTGGTCATGTATGGATGTGAGAGTTGGACTGTGAAGAAAGCTGAGCACTGTAGAATTGATGTTTTTGAACTGTGGTGTTGGAGAAGCCTCTTGAGAGTCCCTTGGACTGTGAGGAGATCCAACCAGCCAATTCTAAAGAAGATCAGTTCTGGGTATTCTTTGGAAGGAATGATGCTAAAGCTGAAACTCCAATAGTTTGGCCACTGCATGTGAAGAGTTGACTCACTGGAAAAGACTCTGATGCTGGGACTGATTGGGGACAGGAGAAGGGGAACACCAAGGATGAGATGGCTGGATGGCATCACCAACTTGATGGACATGAGTTTGGGTGAACTCCGGGAGCTGGTGATGGACAGGGAGGCTTGATATGCTGCAGTTCATGGGGTTGCAAAGTCGGACATGACTGAGCAACTGAACTGAACTGAATATTCCATAGTGTATATGTACCACAGTTTTCTTATCCATTTGTCTGCTGATGGAGAGTTAGGTTGCTTCCATGACTCTTATAAACAGTGCTGTGATGATTATTGGGGTACACGTGTTTCTTTTAATTCTGATTTCCTTGGTGTGTATACCCAGCAGTGGGATTGCTGGGTCATATGGCAGTTCTCTTTGCAGTTTTTTAAAGTAATTACCACACTGTTCTCCATAGTGGCTGTACTAATTTGAATTCCCATCAACAGTGTAAGAGGGTTCCCTTTTCTCCACACCCACTTCAGCATTTATTGCTTGTAGACTTTTGGACTGCAGCCATTCTGACCGGCATGTGATGCTACCTCATTGCGGTTTTGATTTGCATTTCTCTGACAATGAGTAATGTTGAGCATCTTTTCATGTGTTTGTTAGTCATCTGTATGTTGTCTTTGGAGAAATGTCTGTTTAGATTTTTGGCCCATTTTTTGATTGGGTCCTTTATTTTTCTGGAATTGAGCTGAAGGAATTGCTTGTATTTTTTGAGAATAATTCTTTGTCAGTTGCTTTATTTGCTATTATTTTCTCTCATTCTGAAGACTGTCTTTTCACCTTGGTTATAGTTTCCTACCATGTGCAAAAAGTTTTAAATTTATTTAGGTCCCATTTGTTTATTTTTGCTTTTATTTCCAGTATTCTGGGAGGTGGGTCATAGAGGATCCTGCTGTGATTTATGTCAGAGAGTGTTTTTCCTACATTTTACTCTAGGAGTTTTATAGTTTTTGGTCTTATGTTTATATCTTTAATCCATTTTGAATTTATTTTTGTGTATGGTGTTAGAAAGTGTTTTTCTTTCATTCTTTTACAAGTGGTAGACCAGTTTTCCCATCACCACTTGTTACAGAGATTGTCTTTTTTCCATTGTATATTCTTGCCTCCTTTGTCAAAGATAAGGTGTCCATAGGTGGGAGGATTTATCTCTGGGCTTTCTATTTTGTTCCATTGATCTATATTTCTGTCTTTGTGCCAGTACCATACTGTCTGATGACTGTAGTTTTGTAGTAGAGCCTGAAGTCAGGCAGGTTGATTCTTCCAGTTCCATTCTTCTTTCTCAAGACTGCTTTGGCTATTTGAGGTTTTTTGTGTCTCCATACAAACTGTGAAATTATTTGTTCTAGTTCTGTGAAAAATACCATTGATAGATTGATAGGGATTGTGTTGAATCTATAGATTGCTTTGGGTAGTATACTCATTTGCATTCTATTGATTCTTCCAATCCATGATCATGGTATATTTCTCCATTTATTTGTGTCCTTTTTGATTTCTTTCACCAATGTTTTATAGTTTTCTGTATATAGGTCTTTCCTTTAGATTTATTCCTAAATATTTTATTCTTTTCTTTACAATGGTGAATGAAATTGTTTCCTTAATTTCTCTTTCTGCTTCTCCTTGTTAGTGTATAGGAATGCAAGGGATATCTGTGTGTTAATTTTATGTCCTGCAACTTTACTATGTTCATTGATTAGCTCTAATAATTTTCTGGTGGAGTCCTTAGAGTTTTCATGTCATCTGCACACAGTGAGAGTTTTACTTCTTCTTTTCCAATTTGGATTCCTTTCATTTCGTTTTCTTCTCTGATTGCTGTGGCTGATACTTCCGAAACTATTTTGAATAGTAGTGGTGAGAGTGAGGACCCTTGTCTTGTTCCTGACTTTAGGGGAAATACTTTCAATTTTCTCATCATTGAGGATAATATTGTTGTGGGTTTGTCATATATAACTTTTATTATGTTGAACTATGTTCCTTCTATTCCTGCTTTCTGGAGGGTTTTTTTTTTTTTTTATCATAAATGGATGTTGAATTTTGTCAAAGGCTTTATCTGCTTCTATTGAGATAATCATATGATTTTAATCTTTCAATTTGTTAATGTGGTGTATTACATTGATTGATTTGTGAATATTGAAGAATCCTTACATTCCTGGGATAAAGCCAACTTGGTCATGATGTATGATCTTTTAAATATGTTGTTGGATTCTGTTTGCTAGGATTTTGTTAAGGATTTTTGCATCTATGTTCATCAGTGATATTGGCCTGTAATTTTCTTTTTTTGTGGCATCTTTGTCAGGTTTTCGTATTAGGGTAATGGTGGCCTCATAGAATGAGTTTAGAAGTTTACTTTCCTGTGCAATTTTCTGGAAGAGTTTAAGTGGGATAGGTGTTAGTTCTTCTCTAAATTTTTGGTAGTGTTCAGTTGTGAAGCCGTCTGGTCCTGGGCTTTTTTTTTGCTGGAAGATTTCTGATTACAGTTTCAATTTCTGTGCTTGTGATGGGTCTGTTAAAATTTTCTATTTCTTCCTGGTTCAGTTTTGGAAAGATGTAGTTTTCTAAGAATTTGTCCATTTCTTACAAGTTTTCCATGTTACTGGCATATACTTGTTGATAGTAGTGTCTTATGATCCTTTATATTTTTGTGTTGTCTGTCATGATTTCTCCATTTTCATTTCTAATTTTGTTGATTAGATTCTTCTCCTCTTGTTTCTTGATGAATCTAGCTAATGCTTTGTTTATTTTATTTAT
>SJYC01091865.1:0-14477 GCA_006408675.1 Madoqua kirkii | reverse complement strand
TGATAGTAGTGTCTTATGATCCTTTATATTTTTGTGTTGTCTGTCATGATTTCTCCATTTTCATTTCTAATTTTGTTGATTAGATTCTTCTCCTCTTGTTTCTTGATGAATCTAGCTAATGCTTTGTTTATTTTATTTATCTTTTCAAAGAACCAGCTTTTGGCTTTGTTGATTTTTGCTATGGTCTCTTTTGTATCTTTTACATTCATTTCTGCCCTAATTTTTAAGTTTTCTTTCCTTCTACTAACCTTGGGGTTCTTTATTTCTTCCTTTTCTAGTTGTTTTAAATGAAGAATTAGGTTATTTATTTGACTTTTTTCTTGTTTCTTGAGGTAAGCCTGTAGTGCTATGAACCTTCCCCTTAGCACTGCTTTTCCAGTGTCCCACAGGTTTTGGGTTGTTGTGTTCTTATTTTCATTTATTTCTAGGCATATTTTGATTTTTAAAAAAATTTAATCTGTGACTTGTTCGTTATTCAGAAGTATGTTGTTTAGCATCCATATGTTGGAATTAATATTTTTTCCCCTGTATTTGACATTTAATCTTACTGATTGTGATCAGAAAAGATTCTTGGAATGATTTCAATTTTCTTGAATTTACCAAGGACAGATTTGTGGTTAAAAAAAAAAAAATTTATGGTCCAGGATTTGATCTACCCTGGAGAAGGTTCTGTGTGCAACTGAGAAAAAGGTGAAAATGATTGTTTTGGGGTGAAATGTCCTATGGATATCAATTAGATCTAACTGGTCCATTGTATCTTTTAAAGTTTGTGTATCCTTGCTAATTTTTTGTTTAGTTGATCTATCCATAGGTGTGAGTGGGGTATTAAATTTCCCACTATTTTTGTGATATTGTTAGTTTCTCCTTTCATACTTGTTAGTATTTGCCTTACATATTGTGGTCCTCCTCTGTTGGGTGCATATATATTTATAATTGCTATAATTTCTTCTTGGATCGATCCTTTGATCATTATGTAGTGTCATCTTTGTCTCTTTTCACAGCCTTTATTTCAAAGTCTATTTTATCTTATATTTGTGATATTGTTAGTTTCTCCTTTCATACTTGTTAGTATTTGCCTTACATATTGTGGTCCTCCTCTGTTGGGTGCATATATATTTATAATTGCTATAATTTCTTCTTGGATCGATCCTTTGATCATTATGTAGTGTCATCTTTGTCTCTTTTCACAGCCTTTATTTCAAAGTCTATTTTATCTTATATGAGTGATGCTCTTCCTGCTTTCTTTTGGTGTCCATTTGCGTGAAAATCTTTTTCCAGTCCTTCACTTTCAGTCTGTATGTGTCCCTTGTTTTGAGGTGGATCTCTTGTAGACAGCATATATAGGTGTCTTGTTTTTGTATCTGCTCAGTCAGTCTTTGCCCCATTCAGCCAGTCTTTGCCTTTTGGTTGGGGGATTCAGCCCATTTACATTTAAGGTAATAATTGATAACTATGATTCCTGTTGGCGTTTACTTTGTGGTTTTGAGTTTGATGTTATACACCTTTTCTGTGTTTCCTGTCTAGATAATGAATTCTCTCAGCTTTTGCTTGTTTGTAAAGCTTTTGATTTCTCCTTTATATTTGAATGAGATCCTTGCTGGGTACAGTAATCTGGGTTGTAGGTTTTTCTCTTTCATCACTTTAAGTATGTCCTGCCATTCCCTTCTGGCTTGAAGAGTTTCTATTGAAAAATCAGCTATTATCTTTATTGTGCCCTTCCCAGGTCTGAGCAGCTCAGGCAACCAGGTCCTTGGTGAGCACAGTCTCCCCAGGTGGGTGGTGCATCTTATTACCTTCCCCTTCCCGGCTGCTCGGTTTCCTGGGTGCGCAGCAGGAGCGCCATCTCAGGTGTGCTGTGTGTTTCTTCTGGGGAGCTGATTTCTGCCTACAACCCTCCTGGTGGATGTCAACCGTCCAGGATCCCAGGAATACTTGGTTAGCAACTGGGAGCCTGCTCACAGTTTGGTAGAGGATGCCATCTCTGGAGCCAAGTTTGCTCCTTTCTAGCTCTGGCTACCACCTGCCTTCCTCCCTACCTCTGGTGGGGGATAGGCCGATTTGTAGCCACCTAGCTCTTCTGTTATTTGCTCAGTCCTTTGTTTCTGAATGGGCCTGGCAGTGCCTTAGTTTAGGGCTTTTTGCAGGATAGTTCTCTCTCTGTCTGTCTGTCTCTCTCTTTTTTTCTCTCCCTCTGGCTATCCCCACTGTTTGGGTTGCTATCTCACATTAGCTCCCTCAGATTGCCCTCAGGGCATTCAGGCCCAGTCCTTACCCTAAGCAATGCAGCCTGCGCCTCCCTGTTCAGTCCCCACTTGTTGGTGGTGGATGCGAGAGTCTGGGCTACTTCTCTGCTGGCAGTTGCCGTTAGGCATATAATCCATGGGTTTTATTTATTTACTTTTCCTCCCAGTTATGTTGCCCTCTGAGATTCCAAAACTCCCCACAGACCCACTGGTGAGAGGGTTCCTGGTGTTTGTAAACTTCTCCTCTTTTATGACTCCCTCCCCGGTATGGGTCTCCATCTCTAACTCTTTTGTCTCTCTGTTTATCTTTTATCTTTTGTCCTACCTCCTTTCAATGACAATGGGCTGTCTTCTGGGTGCCTGGTGTACTCTGCCAGCATTCAGAAGTTGTTTTGTGGAATTAGCTTAGCGTTCAAGTGTTCTTTTGATGAATCTGTGGGGGAGAAATTGGTCTCCCCATCCTATTCCTCCACCATTTATAGACTGCTTCCTCTCAACTTATTTAATATTCAGAAATTCTTGCTAAGCATTAACCATGTGCCAGGCACTGTGCTAGTCAATTCTCTGTAAATAATTCCTTGACTCCCAGATACTTCTTATTCTGCCACATGCACATTTCTATTATCAAATTGAATTGTCAAGATCTGCATATTTATCTGCCTCTTTTACTGAGCCATGTGCTTCCAGAGGGCAATAAATTTATCTTATTCATTTAGGTGTCATTAGCTCTTGACACAGTCATAGATAATCATTATATGTTGAACGAATGAATGAAATGGTTACTTTGAGCAAAATGTTAATAAAATTTCTTAGGGAGATTTGGAAAAACAATTTTCCTTGAGCTTGGTAGAACACAATTACTGTTTCCTGAATTCTAAACCTACTGGAATAGAAAATGAGTGTTTTAAAATGAGTGAATCACCTCAGCATTCTAGTTAATTGGTGTGAATAATTTCTGACAGAAGGTTGGATATCAAATAGCTATCTTTTTTGCCTCTCTTTTGTATTTATCACATGTATTTTGATAGAAATTAGCAATAAATCAAAGAGATGTTTACTCACAGATATCATTGCTTTTCATTTGGTGTGGATAATGAACACTACGAAAGCAGGCAGGGTTTACAGGGAGCAATTGATGTTGATGTTTTGTGCTATCATGTGGATATTATTTTAAAAATGAGGCACTAAACTATCATTTCATGCCCAATAGTTACAAGCAAGGGCCATGCGGATCAGTGATTCTTTAATGAAATGCTGTGGAGCACAGAGTCATTATCTTGTTCTTACAAATAAGAAACAAGAATGAACTATTGAATTCATGAACAAGGAGGGCAGTTTTTATTGTATAAACCCAAATCGTTTTTTTTTTTTTTTTCTTTTTAAATAAATGAGGGAATCAAGAGTTAAAGATGTTAGAGTATCAACTTGAGGTGACAAAGTAGAGATGGGCCAGAAATTAGACATCCTAACTAAAAATTTCTTCCAACTGTTTTAAGTTTTGACAGAAGCTCACAGTCTGTGCACCATGTGAGCCTGAGATTGCTATCATATTATCAGTTATTAATAATATGCATATATTTATTGCTTAAATGGTTAATATTTATGTGTCAAGTAGCTCATGAAAAGGAAAGTGAAAGTGGAAGTCACTCAATCGTGTCCAACTCCTTGTGACCACATTGAGTATACAATCTGTGCTCCAGGCCAGGATACTGCAGTGGGCAGCCATTCCCTTTAGGGGATCTTCTCAACCCAGGGATCTAATTTAGTCTCCCTCACTGCAGGAGAATTCTTTACTAGCTGAGCCACAAGGAGGCCCATACAAATAGCCCACACTTGATATTAATTTTATGTCATGAACCAAGAGTTCATAAGTATTATTTTCCATATGTTAGCTCTTGAAAAAATAAAATCAGTATGTCAGTTTTTCCTTCCTCTCTTCACAGATAAATGTGATTTACTGTGCCTAGTGTAATTACCCACTTCAGGGTCCATGGAAGGTCAAGTCCAGAATCTAACTTTTATTGAATTTCCCTTATGTCCTGGGAAAGTTGTTAGTAGGAGTTTGTAACAGATGACCAGGTTCTTAGGAGCTCTGGGTTAGAACTTGCCAGGAAAATAATATGATATGAAGGCTGCCTGATGGTCTGGGAGTGGACAAAGAAGGGGCGGGGGAAAGAAAGGGAAGGAATCAATAGAACAGAGGAACCAAGGGAAAAAGGGGAAGTAAGGAAGTAAGGAAAGAACCAAGAATGTAAGGCAGAAAAAAAAAAAAAAAGAATATAAGTCAGGAAAGTTAGGCCTGGAAAGGTTTTTAGAACTCCCGCCTATTAGATTAAGGTACTGTGCTAGAAAATTTCGCCTAGTTAATCCTCATAACTTTAGAACACACTCCATTTATAGGTGAGGAAATGTGCCCTAAACACCTGGTTAGTAAGTATCAGGGCTAGAATTCAAACCCAGATCTAGTATCTTCTGCTGCAGGAGGAAAATCTCATTAAATGCTTCTCAGGATGCAAGTACATGGCTGGTAAGGACTCCCTTGAAAATTCAGTCCTCACTAGTTTAGTTCAAATGGCCTGGGAGTGCCTGCTCTTGTGAACTTTTCTTAGCACAGGGTCTTAAAAAAATGAGGCCAGATGTTAAGCCCTGAATGTCTGATTACTGGATGTTATCTGAAGAAAGGGAGGAAATTCTTCCCTAAGCAGGGCCAGAAGAGGGAAAAAACTGAAATAATAGGAGTTACAATGCAGGATCTCTCAGAAATGAAGGAGTGACAGTTTTTCCTCTTTGGCTGCAGAAATCACACCTTTCAATGGAGAAGAACTCAGTCCCCAAATGCACAAGAAGGTATATTTGTGTGTATGTGTGTGTGGTGTGTTTGGCTATGGTAGGGTAATGGTCCCATTCATAAAACTGGGCTGGAATTTGGAGACCTATATAATTAAGAGCCAGACATCCTGGAATGCAAATTGAAGTGGAGCCTTAGGAAGCATCACTATGAACAAAGCTAGTGGAGGTGATAAAATTCCAGTTGAGCTATTCAAATCCTAAAAGACGATGTTGTGAAAGTGCTGCACTGAATATGCTGGCAAATTTGGAAAACTCAGCAGTGGCCGCAGGACTGGAAAAGGTCAGTGTTCCTTCCAATCCCAAAGAAAGGCAATGCCTAAGAATGTTCAAACTACTGTACAATTGCACTCATCTCACACATTAGCAAAATAATGCTCAAATTCTCCAAGCCAGGCTTCAACAGTACATGAACAATGAAATTCCAGATGTTCAAACTGGATGTAGAAAATGCAGAGGAACCAGAGATCAAATTGCCAACATCTGCTGGATCATCGAAAAAGCAAGAGAGTTCCAGATGCTTTATTGACTATGTAAAGTCTTTGACTGTGTGGATCACAAAACATTGTGGGAAATTCTGAAAGAGATGGGAATACCAGATCGCCTTACCTGCCTCCTGAGAAATTTGTATGCAGGTCAAGAAGCAACATTTAGCAGACATGGAACAAATTGGGAAAGGAGTGCATCAAGGCTGTATATTGTCACCCTGCTTATTTAACTTATATGCAGAGTACATCATGCAAAATGCCAGGCTGGACAAAGGGTAAGCTAGCATCAAGATTACCGGGAGAAATACCAATAACCTCAGATATGCAGATGACATCATCCTTATGGCAGAAAGCAAAGAATGCGAGAGGAGAGTTTAAAAGCTGCCTTAAAACTCAACATTCAGAAACCTAAGATCATGGCATAAGGTTCCATCACTTCATGGCAAACAGATGGGGAAACAATAGAAAGCCACAGACTTTATTTTCTTGGGCTCCAAAATCACTGTGGAGGGTGACTGCAGCCATGAAGTTAAAAGACACTTACTCCTTGGAAGGAGTTATGACCAACGTAAGTTCAGTTCAGTTCAGTCTGTTACTGTTTCCATCATTTCCCATCTCTTTGTCATGAAGTGATGACACTGGATGCCAAAATCTTAGTTTTCTGAATGTTGAATTTTAAGCCAACTTTTTCACTCCCCTCTTTCACTTTCATCATTTCAGTTCAGTTCAGTCAGTCCTGTCCAACTCTTTGCGACCCCATGAATAGCAGCACGCCAGGCCTCCCTGTTGATCACCAACTCCCAGAGTTCACTCAAACTCACGTCCATCGAGATGGTAATGCAGTCCAGCCATTTCATCCTCTGTCGTCCCCCTTTCCTCCTGCCCCAAATCCCTCCCAGCATCAGAGTCTTTTCCAATGAGTCAGCTCTTCTCATGAGGTTGCCAAAGTACTGGAGTTTCAGCTTTAGCATCATTCCTTCCAAAGAACACCCAGGACTGATCTCCTTTAGCATAGACTGGTTGGATCTCCTTGCAGTCCAAGGGACTCTCAAGAGTCTTCTCCAACACCACAGTTCAAAAGCATCAATTCTTTGGTGCTCAGCTTTCTTCACAGTCCAACTCTAACATCTGTACATGACCACTGGAAAAACCATAGCCTTTTCTAAATTTGCTGGCATATTGAGTGCACCACTTTTACAACGTCATCTTCCAGGATTTGAAATAGCTCAACTGGAATTCCATCACCTCCACTAGCTTTGTTCATAGTGATGCTTTCTACCTAGACAGCATATTAAAAAGCAGAGATATTACTTTGCCAATAAAGGTAGATCTAGACAAAGCTATGATTTTTCCAGTAGTCATGTATGGATGTGAGAGTTTAATATAAAGAAAGCTAAGCACCAAAGAATTGATGCTTTTGAACTGTGGTGATATCCTAAAGGAAATCAGTCCTGAATATTCATTGGAAGGACTGATGCTGAGGCTGAAACTCCAATACTTTGGCCGCCTGATGCCAAGAACTGACTCATTTGAAAAGACCCTGTTCCTGGGAGGGATTGAGGGCAGGAGGAGAAGGGGACGACAGGATGAGATGGTTGGATGGCATCACCGACTCAATGCCATGAGTCTGAGCAAGCTCTGGGAGTTGGTAATGGACAGGGAAGCCTGTCTTGCTGGAGTCCGTGGGGTTGCAAAGAGCAACTATACTGAACTGAACTGATAATTAAGGTTGTAATTGCACCTTTTCTCTTTATTGTCCCCAAATATAGTGTAACTTGGGAATAAGTTTACTAGCAGGTAAAATTGCATTGTACACATCCAGATGTACAGCATCTGCATTAAAATATTAAAAAAAATCACAGTTTGAAGTTGTTTTAGAAGAATAATGTATATATTAATTTAATAAGAATTGGACAGTTTCACTACAAATAAAGAACTAGTAATAGAATATTATGAAAAAAAGTAATATATCAGCCAAAATTTTTGTGACAGAATCTATATGACTTTAAATATATGCTGAATAGTGTTTACAGTATCTGTTTGCGTGTATGAAAGTGAAAGTGTTAGTCACTCAGTTGTGTTTGACTCTTTGTGATCCTATGGACTATAATCTGCCTGGCTCCTCTGTTCATGGGATTCTCCAGGCAAGAATACTGGAGTGAGAATACATAAATAGAAATATAGGTAAGTAGAAATAATTTTGTAGCAGATGGGATATTACTCTCAGTTCAGCTCAGTTCAGTCACTCAGTCGTGTTCGACTCTTTGCGACCCCGTGAATCGCAGCACGCCAGGCCTCCCTGTTCATTACCATCTCCCAGAGTTCATTCAGATTCACGTCCATCGAGTCCGTGATGTCATCAGCCATCTCATCCTCGGTCGTCCTCTTCTCCTCCTGCCCCCAATCCCTCCCAGCATCAGAGTCTTTTCCAATGAGTTAACTCTTCTCATGAGGTGGCCAAAGTACTGGAGTTTCAGCTTTAGCATCATTTCTTCCAAAGAAATCCCAGGGCTGATCTCCTTCAGAATGGACTGGTTGAATCTCCCTGCAGTCCAAGGGACTCTCAAGAGTCTTCTCCAACACCACAGTTCAAAAGCATCAATTCTATGGCGCTCAGCTTTCTTTATTGTCTAACTCTCACATCCATACATGACCGCTGGAAAAACCATAGCCTTGACCAGACGGACCTTAGTTAGCAAAGTCATGTCTCTGCTTTTGAATATACTATCTAGGTTGGTCATAACTTTTCTTCCAAGGAGTAAGCGTCTTCTAATTTCATGGCTGCAGTCACCATCTGCAGTGATTTTGGAGCCCCCCAAAATAAAGTCTGACACTGCTTCCACTGTTTCCCCATCTATTTCCCATGAAGTGATGGGACTGGATGCCATGATCTTCGTTTTCTGAATGTTGAGCTTTAAGCCAATTTTTTCACTCTCCTCTTTCACTTTCATCAAGAGGCTTTTTAGCTCCTCTTCACTTTCTGCCATAAGGGTGGTGTCATATGCATATCTGAGGTTACTGATATTTCTTCCAGCAATCTTGATTCCATCTTGTACTTCTTCCAGTCCAGCGTTTCTTATGATGTACTCTGCATACAAGTTAAATAAGCAGGGTGACAATATACAGCCTTGACATACTCCTTTTCCTATTTGAAACCAGTCTGTTGTTCCATGTCTGCTTCTAAGTGTTGCTTCCTGACCTGCATACAAATTTCACAAGAGGCAGGTCAGGTGGTCTGGTATTCACATCTCTTTCAGAATTTTCCACAGTTTATTGTGAACCAGACAGTCAAAGGCTTTGGAATAGTCAATAAAGCAGAAATAGATGTTTTTTCCTGGTACTCTCTTGCTTTTCCCATGATCCAGCAGATATGCAGTTTTAAATTAAAATGTAACTGCTAACATGCATTTAATAAAAACCTGAAGCTGAAGTAATTGTTTAATTTTACAGTAAGTGTTTGTTTTTAATCATAGAACTATATGAGGCCTTGAACTTAATCTCTCTAGAATTTAAAAAAAAAAACTCTAAAAAATTTAAGAGGTTGGGTCATTGCATTTCTCAACAGTGTTTTTCACCGTTAGAGTAGCTACAGGTTTGCAGCTATGAATAGAGACATCAGCATACTTAGACTTTCTTCCTCTTCTTCATTTCCTTTACCTGGTTTCTTCAGACATTCCTGAGTTAATTTTACTTTTGTCCCATTTCTGTTAAAAACTTTACATTTCTGCTATCTAGTTATATTTTATGTGTTTTTTCAAGTCAGCCTTAGTACACAGTAGGAACAGGGCAGAATATAAATAAATCACAAATAAAGTTTTGTAAGTTATTATAATTCAAAGTGTTTATAATCTCGAATCATGATTTACTAGTAATTTTTCTGTGTTCAGTAGTATGTGTAAAGATTGCCTCTAAATTATATGTTAGTTACTAGAGAAACAGGTTAGAACAATGCAAAGTGTCCCTTTTTAAATCAATATTCACCTATTCACTAACAAGTTTCTTCTAAATTGTTGTGTCTTCAATATAGCATTTACATGCAGTCGGAAAAATTGCTTTGTTTGGTGTTGAAATTTTGTGTTCTGGTATAGGAAGGTCATGAAGTGAGTGACTCCTGGCTTACTGATTTTTAAATTATAGATTGTTAAGTAAGATCTGCCAGAATCAGGTCCTAAAAGTGGGTTATTTTTCATATATGAAAATCTAGGTTGAAACACTGGCTTGCTTGTTAAGATTAATTAAGTAGAGGTAATACTTTCACATTGGCTCATTAACAGAAGAAAAATTGGCCCATTCTAATCATTCACATAATTTTAGCAGAAAAGTTAATGATGAATGTAAGCAAACTTCATGTACATACAACACTTTTACTCTTTAGGAAAAAAAAGAAAACATTTTTGTTTCCCCTCCACAGTAAATAATTACCCAGTGTGAAATTCTCCTGCAGCTGTTTTATTTTCTTATGATCTTTCTTTCCTAATGTTAAGAAATCACAAAATTAATTGTTTCTGATCTTGTACAGCTGAGCAGTGTTGGATATTAATACTGAAATTAGACACAGTGGCTCTGTCATAAGTAGAGTTGAACTTGAACAGTTTCTTAGTCCTTTGAACCTCAGTTTCAGCTGAAAAAATGATAGAGGTGAACCAGTAGCCTTTTAAATGCATTCTTTTTATAAAATTTTTCTTCTTAAATGAGCTACTTTGAAAATATGAGTGCCTTTTGGGTGTTTTTCCTTGTGTCAAGTTGTATTACAACAACTTCAAAAACATTCTTGAAACTAAAATATACTGACTTGGTGTTTAAACAATTTAAACTTTAAGTAGTTTTGTGAGATAAGACTATTGTAATTGAGTGTCCAGTCGCAACACTGAGGGCCATCACTGATCATGTTTCTGTAATCAGCACCACATTTCATCTCTGAAGACCGTTAGTACTTCAGTCTATTGGACGGATGGCTAATCTTTTTCAGTTTCCACTGTGGTTGCCATCTTTGAATATTTGGAAAAGATAAATGACTAACTGTGGTAAATGAGGCAATCTGATCATCTCATAACACAGTAGCTATCTGCCTGCCCATTCTGTGATCAGTACAAACCCTGGGAAATTCAGCCAGGGTACACAACCAATGAGCCCAAGTGTCTTTGACTAACTTTTAGTAGAATGTGTTCTGTTATTGCTGACTCTGTTAGCAATGATAAAGCATGTGTCAAGTTTTGATTACGATTACTAATTGAGTATCATATATTTTGTAGTTTATGGAATTTCTTTACAGGTCTGTCAGTAGGTTAAATATAAGTTCTATGGTGTTGAGTTTTCATAATATTCTGTGTCTTCATAAGTGTTTCAGTGAGAATATTGTGTTACTGAAATGTTGAAGCTGAAACTCCAATACTTTGGCCACCTGATACGAAGAAGTGACTCACTAGAAAAGATTCTGATGCTAGGAAAGCCTCCAGAGGTGGTGATGGACAGGGAAGCCTCATGTGCTGCAGTCCATGGGGTCTCAAAGAGTTGGACACAACTGAATGTCTGAACTCAACTGAACTGATCTTAATTAGAAAATTGTTCTATGAGTTTTACTTTCTCTTACTAGATAGAAAATGTCAGACTTGTCACCTTTAGAATGCTTTAACTCCAAAGTACTATATTTCTTTAACTTAGGCTCAGAGAATTTCTCATTTAGGGGTAGTGCCATTCATTACCACTCAGTGCCACTGAGGCTACCCAAACTGATGGATATACATGGTATATGCTAGCAAATACTTTAGATTAGTTTAGAGATGTTAGGTAGATTACTACAATTAGATAAAAACAGTTAAAATGATTGAAAGTTACATGTGACTAAGTCATCATTAGAAAAATAGGCTTTAAAAGTTTCATTCATTATCTGAGTTTAGCAGCCATAGTTGCTGTGTCTAGCTTGGAATTTGAATCCTGTAATTCACTGCTTATCATTAAGCTGGGCCCAACAGGAGTCATGTATGTGTTTCTTCACTGAAAAACTGTGACAGCTTCTTCTGGGAATCTTAGTACAAAGTGATTTCAAAATAATGTTTAGTCTGGAAACTCTTGTTCTTTCCTGAGTAGTGAGTAATGTAACTTGGGCATGTTGCTTCCTGCTGCTGCACTGCTTATGAAGAACACTGTAAAGAAAAGAGAGATTAATAACAATGATAAAATCTGCATCTTATTTTAAGGATTACTTTTTCAAACACAATCTTTGTTCCAGAAGCTTAATTTTTTCCCCCAGATCCTTTCTTTTTCTTGATGGAACAGTAGCATGTGGTATAGTCAAAGAGTATAAGCAGCTTGAGTTCACTGCAAAACTCTATTTACCTATTAAATTTTTTGAAAGTTATTAAAAAATTCTGGGACTCACTTTTTCCCATTGTGAAGCTTTGTAATATATGTCATATTTTTGGAAGATGGCATAGAATTTATGAAGAAGCGCTCTTAGGCCCACAGATTTTGAATTTTGGCTCCAACTCTTAATAATTATTTTAAAAAGGGGCTTCCTTGATAGCTCCATTGGCGAAGAATCCGCCTGCAATGCAGGAGACCCCAGTTTGATTCGTGGGTCAGGAAGATCCCCTGGAGAAGGGATAGGCTACCCACTCAAGTATTCTTGGGCTTCTGTTATGGTCCAGCTGGTAAAGAATTTGCCTGCAATGCAGTAGACATGAGTTCAACCCCTGAATTGGGAAGGAATCCTGGAGAAGGGAAAGGCTACCCACTACAGTATTCTGGCCTGGAGAATTCCGTGAACTGTATAGTCCATGTGGTTGCAAAGAGTTGGACATGACTGAGTGACTTTGACTTTCACTTAAGAACTATGTGATTTTGCTTGGTCTGCTTAGTCTAAGACTCAATTATTTCAGTGGTAAAAATGGGGTTATTAGTACTAATGGGCTTGCTTTGATCATTAGATTGGATAATCTGTGTAGCACATTTAGCACAGCAGCTGGCACAAATACATATGTGTTAACTATTGGATGTTATTGTTAACTCTTACTAAATGTAATGCAGACACATATAGAAAGCACTCAAACTATTATTACTGAGCATGTAGAAGACTCAGTAGGTGTGTTATAAAGCAATAATTCTAGTTAGTCTCTTCTCTGTGTATCTATTATCTAATGACTTAAGAGAAGATATTGTTGGTAGGACATCTATTCAGGTGTTAAATTATGGTGGAGATCACTTATGTTTAGCCTGTTCTGCTTTTCCACATCACTGGATTCTACATGATCTTTCTCAAATTAAATTGTCCTTTTTATTTCTAACTGCACACCAGGTTGCTGTCTAATGCCAGTATTTCTTAACTAAGGAATATCCAATTAGTTCTTATTCTGATGAAGGAAGATCTTTAATAATATTCTGCAGTGGGTCTTTTATCTGGGATATTTAATAAGTTCTATGTTTTTTCTAACTGCAAAGGCTATATGACAGTTATTTCATTATTAGTATAGATCTGTGAGCAGCTATAATACAGTAGATAGGACATTTTTATGCTTTTTCTAGAAAATGAATGCAGTTTAAGGGAAAATTTTCCATGAGGTGATGAGTGATTTCAATTATTTAAAGCAAATGTTTTCCCATGGATATATACAGCAGTAACTAGTGATATAGGTAACTAACACATGCAATTGCTTATATATTTCATAGCCTAATATATTTTTTAAGAGGAAAATGGTACAATCTGTTTTGGAAGGAATGTTTGTCAGAATAATTCCTCTTGTTGTCATATTAATGCAGTAATTTAAATATATTTTTTTTTTGCTGAGGAAATATGGTTAAATTTTGCACAGTGTGCATGTGTGTATATATACATTATAAACTGAGAATTTTGACATTAAAAATTTCAGTGTCATTATCCACTTTCTCGATTCTCAGTCTTAATCACAGAATGTGGTATGTATTGTCATTGTAATATATCATAGCACTGAAATGGCTAGATATAGTTTATTTATTTTTAATAAATTTATTTATTTTAATTGGAGGTTAATTACTTTATAATATTGTGTTGGTTTTGCCACACATCAACATGAATCTGCCACAGGTATACACATGTTCCCCATCTTGAAAACCCCTCCTTCCCTCCTCCCTGTACCATCCCTCTGGGTCATCTGAGTGCACCAGCCCCAAGCATCCTGTATCCTGGACTGGCTATTCATTTCTTATATGATATTATACATGTTTCAACACCATTCTCCCAAATCATCCCACTCTTGCTCTCTCCCACAGAGTCCAAAAGACCATTCTATACATCTGTCTCTCTTTTGTTGTCTTCTATACAGGGTTATCACTACCATTTTTCTAAATTCCATATATATGCGATATTAATATATTCCATATTAATACTGTATTGGTGTTTTTCTTTCTGGCTTGCTTCACTCTGTATAACAGGCTCCAGTTTCATCCACCTCATTAGAACTGATTCAAATGTCTTCCTTTTAATAGCTGAGTAATACTCCATTGTGTATATGTACCACCACTTTCTTATCCATTCATCTGCTGATGGACATCTAGGTTGCTTCCAAGTTCTGGCTATTATAAACAGTGCTGTGATGAACATTGGGGTACATGTGTCTCTTTCAATTCTGGTTTCCTCAGTGTGTATGCCCAGCAGTGGGATTGCTGCGTCATAAGGCAGTTTTATTTCCAGTTTTTTAAGGAGTCTCCACACTGTTCTCCATAGTGGCTGCACTAGTTTGCATTCCCACCAACAGTGTAAAAGGGTTTCCTTTTCTCTACATCCTCTCTAGCATTTATTGCTTATAGACTTTTGGATTGAAGCCATTCTGACTGGTGTGAAATGGTATCTCATTGTGGTTTTTATTTGCATTTCTCTGACAATGAGTGATGTTGAGCATCTTTTCATGTGTTTGTTAGCCATCTG
>SJYC01091864.1:0-14239 GCA_006408675.1 Madoqua kirkii | reverse complement strand
TGAGGATAATGTTTGCTGTGGGTTTGTCATATATAGCTTTTATTATGTTGAGATATGTTCCTTCTATTCCTGCTTTCTGGAGAGCTTTTATCATAAATGGATGTTGAATTTTGTCAAAGGCTTTCTCTGCATGTGTTGAGATAATCATATGGTTTTTATTTCTCAATTTGTTAATGTATTACATTGATTGATTTGTGGATATTGAGGAATCCTTGCATCCCTGATATGAAGTCCACTTGGTCATGATGTATGATCTTTTAAATATGTTGTTGGATTCTGATTGCCAGATTTTTAAAAAATGATTTTTGCATCTATGTTCATCAATGATATTGGCCTGTAGTTTTATTTTTTGTGGCATCTTTTTCAGGTTTTGGTATTAGTGTAATGGTGGCCTCAAAGAATGAGTTTGGAAGTTTACCTTCCTCTGCAATTTTCTGGAAGAGTTTCAGTAGGATACATATTAACTTTTCTATAAATTTTTAATAGAATTCAGCTGTGAAGCCATCTGGACCTGGGCTTTTGTTTGCTAGAAGATTTCTGATTACAGTTTCAATTTCCATGTTTGTGATGGGTCTGTTAAGATTTTCTATTTCTTCCTGGTTCAGTTTTAGAAAGTTGTACTTTTCTAATAATTTGTCCATTTCTTCCACATTGTCCATTTTATTGGCATATATTTGCGGATAGTAGTCTCTTATGATCCTTTGTATTTCTATGTTGTCTGTTGTTATTTCTCCATTTTCATTTCTAATTTTATTGATTTGATTCTTCTCCCCTGTTTCTGATGACTCTGGCTAATGGTTTGTCAATTTTATTTATCTTCTCAAAGAACCAGCTTTCGGGTTTGTTGATGTTTGCTATTGTTTCTTTTGTTTTTTTTTTGCATTTATTTCTGCCCTAATTTTAAGATTTCTTTCCTTCTACTAACCCTGGAATTCTTCATTTCTTCCTGTTTTAGTTGCTTTAGGTGTAGAGTTAGGTTACTTATTTGACTTTTTTCTTGTTTCTTGAGGTATGCCTGTATTGCTATCAACCTTCCCCTTAGCACTGCTTTTCCAGTATCCCACAGGTTCTGGGTTGTTGTATTTTCATCTTCATTCATTTCTATGCATATTTTGATTTCCTCTGTGATTTGTTGGTTATATAGCAGCATGTTGTTCAGCCTCCATATGTTGGAATTTTTACTAGTTTTTATCCTGTAATTGAGATCTACTCTTACTGCACTGTGGTCAGAAAAGATGCTTGAAATGATTTCAATTTTTTTGAACTTACCAAGGCTAGATTTATGGCTCAGGATGTGATCTATCCTGGAGAAGGTTCTGTGTGCACTTCAAAAAAAAAAGGTGAAATTCATTGTTTTGGGGTGAAATGTCCTATAGATTTCAATTAGGTCTAACTGGTCTATTGTACCATTTAACATTTGTGTTTCCTTGTTAATTTTCTGTTTAGCTGATATATCCATAGGAATGAGTGGGTTATTAAAGTCTCCCACTATTGTGTTATTGTTAATTCTCCCTTTCATACTTGTTAGCATTTGTCTTAACATATTGCGGTGCTCCTATCTTGAGTGCATATATATTTATAATTGTTGTATCTTCTTCTTGGATTGATCTTTTAATCACTATGTAGTGTCCCTCTTTGTCTCTTTTCACAGCCTTTGTTTTAAAGTCTATTTTATCTCATATGAATATTACTACTCCTGCCTTTTTTTTGGTCTCTATTTGCATGGAATATCTTTTCCAGCCCTTCACTTTCAGTCTGTATATGTCCCCTGTTTTGAGGTGAGTCTCTTGTAGACAACATATATAGGGTCTTGTTTTGTATCCATTCAGCCAGTCTTTGTCTTTTGGTTGGGGCATTCAACCCATTTACATTTAAGGTAATTATTGATAAGTATGGTCCCATTGAAATTTACTTTATTGTTTTGGGTTCGAGTATATACACCCTTTTTGTGTTTCCTGTCTAGAAAAGATCCTTTAGCACTTTTTGGAGAGCTGGTTTGCTGGTGCTGAATTCTCTCAGCTTTTGCTTGTCTGTAAATCTTTTGATTTCTCCTTCATATTTGAATGAGATCCTTGCTGGGTACAGTAATCTGGGCTGTAGGTTATTTTCTTTCATCTCTTTACATATGTCTTGCCATTCCCTCCTGGCCTTAAGAGTTTCTATTGAAAGATAGCTGTTATCCTTATGGGAATCCCCTTGTGTGTTATTTGTTGTTTTCCCCTTTGCTGCTTTTAATATTTGTTCTTTGTGTTTGATCTTTGTTAATTTGATTAATATGTGTCTTAGGGTGTTTGGCCTTGGGTTTATCCTATTAGGAACTCTCTGGGTTTCTTGGACTTGGGTGATTATTTCCTCCCCCATTTTAGGGAAGTTTTCAACTATTATCTCCTCATGGTCTTTCTCATGGTCTTTCTTTTTGTCTTCTTCTTCTGGGACTCCTATGATTCGAATGTTGGGGCATTTAACACTGTCCTGGAGATCTCAGAGATTGTCCTCATTTCTTTTAATTCTTTTTTCTTTTTCCCTCTATGATTTATTTATTTCTACCATACTTTCTTCTAATTCACTAATCCTATCTTTGGCCTCCATTATTCTACTATTTGTTGCCTCCAGAGTGTTTTTGATCTCATCTGTTGCATCATTCTTTATATATTGACCCATTTTTATTTCTTCTAGGTCCTTGTTAAACCTTTCTTGCATCTTCTGAGTCCTTGTTTCCAGGCTCTTTATATGTGATTCCATTTTGATTTCAAGATTTTGGATCATTTTCACTACCATTATTCAGAATTCTTTATCAGGTAGATTCCCTATTTTTTCCTCTCTTGTTTGGTTTGGTGGGCATTTCTCCAGTTTCTTTACCTTCTAGGTATTCCTCTGTGTCTTCATCTTGTTTGTATTGCTGAGTTTTGGGTGTCCTTTCTGTATTCTGGCAGTTTGTGGAGTTCTCTTTCTTGTGGCGTTTCCTCACTGTGTGTAGGGTTGTACAGGTGGCTTGTCAAGGTTTCTTGGTTAGAGAAGCTTGTGTCAGTGTTCTGGTGGGTGGAGCTGGATTTCTTCTGTCTGGAGTGCAATGAAGTGTACAGTAATGAGTTGTGAGATGTCAATGGTTTTGGAGTAACTTTGGGCAGCCTGTATATTGGAGCTCAGGGCTGTGTTCCTGGAGAATTTGCTTGATATGTCTTGCTCTGGTACTTGTTGGCCCTTGAGTAGTGCTTGATTTCAATGTAGGTATTGAGGCGTTTGATGAGATCCTGTCAATTAATGTTCCCTGGAGTCAGGAGTTCTCTGGTATTCTCAGGGTGTGGACTTAAGCCTTCTGCTTCTGGTTTTCAGTCTTATTTTTACAGTAGTCTCAAGACTTCTCCTCTAAACAGCACTGTTGATAAAACATCTAGGTTAAAGACGAAAAGTTTCTCCACAGTGATGGACACCCAGAGAGGTTCACAGAGTTACATGGAGAAGAGAAGAGGGAGGAGGGAATTAGAGGTGACCCGAATGAGAAGAGGTGGAATCAATAGAGGAGAGAACGAGGTAGTTAGTAATCACTTCCTTATGTGCACTCCACAACTGGACCACTCAGAGATGTTCATGGAATTATACTGAGAGGAGAAGAGGGAGGAAGGAGACAGAGGTGGGCAGGAGGATAAAAGGGGGGAATCAAAAGGAGAGAGACAGATTCAGCCAGTAATCAGTTCCCTGAGTGTTCTCCAGTGTCTGGAACACACAGAGATTCACAGAGTTGGGTAGAGAAGAGGAGGAGGGAGGAGACAGAGGCGACCTAGTGGAGAAAAAGGAGAGTCCAAAGGGGGAGACAGCATTCAAGCCAGTAATCTCGCTCCCAAGTAAAAATGGATACTGAAGATTGGGTTCTTAATGGTATAACATTAATAACAAATAGCAAAAAGCAAATATTAAAAATCTAGAGTAGAGTTTGGAATTTCAAAAATACAATATTAAAAAAAAGAAGAAGAAAAGAGAAAAAGACAAAAAAGAGTCACAAAAATTATATTAAAAAATATATGAAGTTTGCCTTTAAAAAATAAGGTCTTTTTTCTTGCAAGGTAATAATAGGTTATAAAAGTGAAATTAAATGAGTAATAGAGGACTTAAAAATTAAAAAAATATAAAAAATGAATGATCATTAAAAGAATAAATATATTTAGGTCTTTCTCTGGTGTTCTTGTGTGTATTGTGGGGTCAGTTCATTTTCGGATAGTTTTTTGGTCCAGCTTATATTTCTCAAGATCTATAGGCCCCTTCCTATGTAGTTGGTACTAACAACAGGGCTTCAATCTATTGCACCTGTCAGTTCCAAGGTAGTTCCCTCTGTTTTATCTTCTTCTGTTTGTTGGTCTCTTCAGTGTCTGATTTCTGCCCTGACACAAAGGAGGCGGTGGTGGACACGTTTTTTAGGCTCACTTGTTCAGTCGCACAGTGAGGAGGGAGGGACGCTGCAAACAAATAACACTGGCGTATGCTCGCAGTACCTCAGCCACACTGGGCCTGCCCCCGCTGACGGCCTGTGTACCCTCCCTGCCTGCACTGTTCAGGCTCTAGGTTGCTCCACTGGGAACCGTCCGAGGCTGGCCCTGGGCTGCATGCCCCTCCCAGGTCTAAGCCGTTCAGGCTCTGGCACTCGGGTAGTCCTCAGAGGCGCAGACTCCACTGGGCCTGCGTTTTGTGCCGTTCCCAGGTCTGAGCAGCTCAGGTGATGAGGTATTTCGTGAGTGCGGTCACTGCAACTTATCACCTCCCCCGTTCCTGCTGTTCAGTTTTCTGGGTGTATAACTAACTAGTGCACCTTCTCAGGTAGATGTTGACCATCCAGAACCCCAAGAAGTCTTAGTTAGAAAAGAAACCTGCTTACAGTTTTGTAGATAATGTCTCTCTGAGGCTGCAATTGCCCCCTTCTGGCTCTGGCTGCCTGTCACCGGAGGAGGATGGTCTGCAGCTGGCTATCTCTGTTCAGTCCTTTGTTCTGTGTTAGAGCCTGGTGGTGTCTTAGGTTAGGGTTGGCTTTTTGAGTGGTAGTTATCCCACAGTCTGGTGCTAGCCCAAGATGGTTCATCCAGACTGTGCTCAGGGCACTCAGGCCAGACTCCCACTCTAAGTAATGCAGCCCACACCTCCCTGCCCAGCCCCCGCTTGCCAGTGGCAGGTGCAGGCGTCTGTGCTTCTTCTCTGCTCAGGAGCCACCAGTGGGCTCATAATCTGTGGATTTTAATTATTTATTTATTTTCCCTCTGTGCCATGTTGCCCTCCGTGCTTCCAAGGCTCACCACAGACTCGGCAGTGAGAGTGCCTCCTGGTGCTTGGAAACTTCCCTGTTTTCAAGACTCTCCTCCTGGAACAGAGCTCTGTTCTTACCTCTTGTGTCTCTTTTTTTGTCTTTTATAATTTTTTCCTACCTCTTTTTGAAGACAATGGGCTGCTTTCCTGGGTGCCTGATGTCATCTGCCAGCAGTCAGAAGTTGTTTTGTGGAATTTACTCAGCGTTTACATGTTCTTTTGATGAATTTGTGGGGGAGAAAGTGGTCTCCCTGTCCTATTCCTCCACCATCTTAGCAGTGTCTCTCAATAGATATAGTTTAAATTACTATTGGTTTAAAGATATCAGTGATTAGATTTCTTATCTATGCATATGCACAGAAACACATGCAAATAAACTTGCATATTTATATATGTAATATTTTTTATAACTCAAATTTTTTTTTTGGTGGGGGAGGAAATCTGTAACAGGATATTTGAGAGGGATAAAGCTAGAAAGAATTCATGTGAAGTCAGGACTGTGAATCCACAGTCTTATACTTAATCAGTCCTGCCCCCATCCCCCACCCCATCCCTGTCACTGCCGTCCAACTCATCCTTTTTTTCTTTACGTTTTAAAGGATTTTATAAGTTTAAGAGATTCAGGCAGGCAGAAAAGCACTTTTTCCTTTTTATAGGATCCCCTAACCCTTGATTCTGTCCCTAAGTAAGCTAGATGGGACCATGTTGAGGATTCTTTATACCTAAGTCCTAAAATCAGAGTAATCTCTGTTATGTTTATCCTAAATCCAGACAGTCTGGTCTCTTTCATTTATCCTTATGTGGTGAGAAAAACCTAAGCTCACCAGGATGTTATGACCAGGTACAAGAAGTAGGGCTGTTGGTTCTTCTCTGAAACTTGGAGCAGAATTGGCTCAGGTACCTCTCTAGAGATCTTTTCAGGATGGTTTAGCTCCTGAAGGGCAACTGATTATTCTCCTTCAGGCACTGAAACAGATCCTCAGAGGCTCCAAAAGGAAGTTGGGAGTAGAACACTCAGATCTTCAACTTCTATACTTGTGACTCTGGATATCACCACCTCTAGTACTGAAATCCTTCAAATTGTACTTGCCATTCACACTGACTTCCTGTGGAGAGGACCAAGGAAGGAAAGGGCAAAGGGAGATTCCTAAGATCCTTTTTGAGATCAGTAAGCCTCTGACATCTTTTCATGTATTCTTTTTTGTTTTATAACTCTAGAGATTTTCCATCCAAATGCTCTTTTAAAAGTTTGATGGTATATTTGATATTATACATTTATTATCATGGCTTTGACATATAAAAGTGAACTTTTAGAGATTTTATTATTAAAGATGAATCATTTTATGAAAAAAAAGGGGAAAAAGGATAATCATTTATCCTCTTTCAAATACTATAGATTCATTCACTTATGTACTTATTTCTTGGTGTTATAAAAATGAGGAGATCCTGCATTGTTCATGTTAATCTCTCATGGTTTCTCTTGTGCTGAGATTGTAGAATAAGTTTTATCTTCTGTTTTAGATACATACAGAGATATTTTTCTGGTCTTGGAATGTATTGCTATTTCCCAGTGCAATAAATCAAGGAGGCTGACTGAGAGCTCTAAAATAACTAAATAACCAGGTTGTTGACCCACTAACAGGTAGAGGCAATTCATCACATAAATGCTATGTGCCACAACAGGTAAGTAAGAGTTTGCGAATGATATGTTATTGCCCTCTTTTTGTTTATTTATTTTTAGTTTTAGCAGAGTAAGTCACTGGAGCAGAGAATATGAAGAGGAGGATATGGAGAGGAGAGAAAAAGGAAGGAAAGCTTTATATTTTATTGATTTCAAAGGATAAAATGTGTTATCTGTGGTGCTAGAAGAGGTTATTTAGACATGCACTTTTTTAATCACAGCACCGTGACTTTGCTAAGGATGCTGTTATAAGCAAGGATCAAGAAGAAAACTTTAACTGCTGTTAATAAAACACATGTAAGGCCTGTTTCACTACCTCTTAAAAAATTCAGTGAGGACAGTTGCTCTCAAACTTTCATTTGCATATATATCATGCAAGACTGAAATTCAGATGCTCAGGTGCCTCTTAAGATTCTGACTCACTCCTGGAGTGGGCTCCAGAAGCTGCATTTAAAATATAAGATGCAGATGTGGCCGATTGTCAGTTCCTCCAATGCATCCTGCCAGAACTCTGTAATGTTGGAAAAATAGGTCAGTAAGTTTAACCAAATATTAATCATTACTGTGCAATAATATCCATTTGTAGCTTGGTACCACCTCTCACTTATTATTAAATCCTTATTGTGGTGATGGTTTGTCTTTGATGATGTTCTGTTAGAGGTGTCTTGGCATTTCTGTGCTTTGAGTCAAGGATCTTTCTTTGTTGCTTAGAAACAGTAATCAATTGTGATTTAAAAAAAAAGAAAAGAGAAAGAAAGAGAGAGAGAGAGCCATTCAAAATCTTTTCTAAGCTCAGAGAATTGATGAGAGTCAGAAGAACCCATCTTGAAAAAGGAGCATGCCTCAAGGCTGTTGTGTGTAGGGCTGTGGGGTCTGGCCGGAAGAACTGCCTGTGAAGTTGCCCTGAGGGCAGAGTTTGTGCCTTGCCCTGCTGCTGATGCATGTGACAGGAAGACCCCACTGCAAACGTCAAAGCTCGGGGTGACTATTTACAATTTGTTCTGCTCCTCTTTCTGGCTGGTGGTAAAGACAGGAGAGAAATCCTCAAAGCAGATATCTGAGACTGTCTTGAATCCTTAGGTTGGGCACAGAGAGTTCATGATTTCTGCAGCTTTATTTTGTTTGAGGTTATAGATGAGAAAGCATAGATATAAATTACATGATTAATTATTCACACTGACTAGTAGAGTCAGTGGAGAAAGTAAAAGGTCATCTGTGTCTAGAAATTTGATTTTTAAATTCTCCTTCATGACATTATTCAAAACATTTCTTTTGTTTTATACAATTTGTTCTGCTCCTCTTTCTGGCTGGTGGTAAAGACAGGAGAGAAATCCTCAAAGCAGATATCTGAGACTGTCTTGAATCCTTAGGTTGGGCACAGAGAGTTCATGATTTCTGCAGCTTTATTTTGTTTGAGGTTATAGATGAGAAAGCATAGATATAAATTACATGATTAATTATTCACACTGACTAGTAGAGTCAGTGGAGAAAGTAAAAGGTCATCTGTGTCTAGAAATTTGATTTTTAAATTCTCCTTCATGACATTATTCAAAACATTTCTTTTGTTTTAAGATACATATTCATACAAGTCAGAAAAATTCTATTTCATATTATATCCATATTGTTTTAATATGCATATAATGCTTAAAATGACTTACTTTCAAAAAATAAGAAAGAAATCACTGTAAGAAAGATACATCATTGGAATGAGATAGCTATTTTGATATCTCACATATTTCTTTGGATAGTACTTGATGTAAGTAAGTGCTGGATAGTTCTTAGAGTGTAATATCTACTAAAAGTGTATGGTCAAACAGGCACATGAAAAGGTGCCCAACATTGCTAACTTAGAGAAATGCAAATCAAAACTACAATGAGGTATCATTTCACACCAGTCAGAATGGCTCCCATCAAAAAGTCTATAAATAATAGATCCTGGAGATAGTACAGAGGAAGGGATACTCTCTTACACTGTTGGTGGGAGTGTAAATTGGTGCAACCACTGTAGAGAACAGTATTGAGGTGCCTTAAAAAAACTAGAATTACCATATAATCCAGCAGCCTCACTCCTGGGCATATATCTGGAAAAGACAAAAACTCAAATTCAAAAAAGACACAGACACCTCAGTGTTCATAGTAGCACTATTTACAATATATAATACATGGAAGCAACCTAAATGTCCACTGATAGATGAGTGTTTAAAGAAGATATGGGGTACACACACACATATGCTCGCACACAATGAATATTTGTTGTTATTCAATTGCTAAGTCGTGTCCGACTCTTTGGGGCCGATGGACTGCAGCATGCCAGGCTCCACTGTCCTTCACCATCTCCCAGTGTTGACTCAGTTTCATGTCCATTGAGTCAGTGATGTAGTAACCATCTCATCTGCTGCCCCCTTCTCCTTTTGCCTTCAATCCTTCCCAGCATCAGGGTCTTTCCCAATGAGTCAGTTCTTCCCATCACATGGCCAAAGTATTGGAGCTTCAGTCTTTCCAATGAATAAATGGAATATTAACTATAAAAAAGAATGCCATAATGCCATTTGCAACAACTTGAATGAACCTAGAAATTATTATACTAAGTGAAGTAAGTCAGACAGAAAAAGACAAATATCCTATGATATCACTTATATGTGGAATCTAAAAAATTAATACAAATGAACCTACTTGAAAAACTGAAATAGACTCATAGATATAGAAAATAAACTTATGGTTACCAAAGTGAATAGCAGCAGAAGGGGATATAAATTAGGACTTTTGGATTTAACATATGCACACTAATGTATATAAAGTCTTAATAGATAAACAACACACACCTACTGTATAGCACAGGGAACTATATTTAATATCTTCTATTAGCCTATAATGGAAAAGAATATGAAAAATAACTTTGGCTGCATGAGATAATTGAACTTTTTTGGTTGACTGAAAATTGGAAGTTCCTTAAGATTCTTGTTTGACTTTATTCAGGAAAGTAAGCACTCCCTGATTATACTTCAGAAGCTAAGTTCACAGCTAAGCCATGTGGTTGCACTAAGGTGCGTGGTGGGCTGGAATCTCATTATTTTGAATAGGTGCTGAGTGAGCCTGTATAGCCCATGTGCTATACTGATCAGCCTGGAGAGCATATGCAGAGAGAGAGTGGAGAGGTGAGAGAGAGGGAGGTAGGGAGGAGGAAGGTAAAGAAAGATTTAGAGAGAGAGAGAAAAAGAGAATTATTTCAATGACCGGGTAATCTAGACAAAAGACAAAGGAATGCACAGTGGTGGGGAGTGAGAGGTGGTGGTGGTGGTACTAAGTGAAACAGCCTATCAGCATTTTGAAAAACAAACAAACAAACAACAGAAAAACACAAAAACCAAAAAGCAATATTTTTAAAAAGCATTTGTGGGGAAAGAAATTAAATGTAATTGTGTTGAAGAGAATTTAGAGCTACTGTCTAAATGTCATTGTTATATCTTTTTTTTTAATGAACGTTTTAAAATACTAAAACTAAGTTAAAATTTTATGTTATATAGAATTATAATTAGTTATTGTTTAGTCACTAAGTCATGTTTGACTCTTTTGTGACCCCCACGGACTGCAGTCCACCAGGCTCCTCTGTTTATGGAATTTCTCAGGCAAGAATACTAGAGTGGGTTGCTATTTTCTTTTCTAGGGGATCTTCCCTACTTATGAATTAAACCTGCGTCTCCAGCATTGGCAGGTGGATTCTTTACCTCTGAGCCACCAGGGAATCCCAGATAAGAAAGTAGTAGGTATAAAGCTGGGCTTCCCTGGTGGCTCAGTGGTAAAGAATCTACCTGCAGTGCAGGAGCTGAAGAATATCATGGGCAGAGCAGCCTGGTGGGCTATAGTCCGTAGCTCGCAAAGATTCAGAAACGACTGAATTACATTAGCATGCACGCAGATAGTAAGCTAGCAGATGCTACTGTGTATAATACAGCAGTTTAAATTAGGTTCCAGTACTGTGTTTGAAAAAGAATATAGTTGGCTTTCACACATGCAACATTTCAACATATAAAATTTAATAAATTTAGCTTCTACCATTAGGTTTTCATTGTATTCCTGTATTGTATATTACATTCATCTCTGTCAGCAATCTGTATTTTTTGATTCATTTTGAGGTATACTGTAGACGTGAGTATGTTTCTCACTAAATATTTTAACAGTGCACATCTTTAACTATAGCTGAATATATTTTTAGAGTTTTTTTTTCTAGAAGTAAAGTGTACATGTAATAAAATCCATAAAGCTTAAATTATGCTTTCTGACTTTATCAAATGCATTTACCTACATAAACTGAATCTATTGTGATATTTGAAAAGTATCCTTGGGTCTGTTTGTAGTCAATCCCTGTCCTGCTTCCCACCAAAGAGGCAATCATTTTACAGTTAAAAAAAGTTATGAATTAGCTTTCTCTTTTCTATAACTCCACATAAATAAGATTATACATTACGTGCACTTTTAGACAAGGCTTTTTCAGCCAGCATAATGGGTTTGAAATTCACTTGTGTTGCTATGGGTATTGTTAGTTTGTTCCTTTTCACTTCTGAGTATACATTCTATGAAAAGCACAGTTTGTTTATTAATTCTCCTTCTTATGTACACTTGGGTTGTTTCCAGTCTTTGGCTATTACTTATAAAGCTAATGAATACATCTTTTCATTACTCTAAATACTAAGAAATAGAATTTCTGGATTATAGGATAGTTATACATACATTTAGTTCTACAAGTAACTGCCAGACCTTTTTCAAAAGAGGTTGTATCACTTTATACCCTCAACTAGCAAAGCACGAGAGTTCTAGGCGCTCTACATTTTTGTCAAAATACTGTCAGTCTTCTTTTAAATTTTAACCACTCTGTTGGATGTAGCATACACCCCCCCCCCCTTTTTTTTTTCTAGAAGTAAAGTGTACATGTAATAAAATCCATAAAGCTTAAATTATGCTTTCTGACTTTATCAAATGCATTTACCTACATAAACTGAATCTATTGTGATATTTGAAAAGTATCCTTGGGTCTGTTTGTAGTCAATCCCTGTCCTGCTTCCCACCAAAGAGGCAATCATTTTACAGTTAAAAAAAGTTATGAATTAGCTTTCTCTTTTCTAGAACTCCACATAAATAAGATTATACATTACGTGCACTTTTAGACAAGGCTTTTTCAGCCAGCATAATGGGTTTGAAATTCACTTGTGTTGCTATGGGTATTGTTAGTTTGTTCCTTTTCACTTCTGAGTATACATTCTATGAAAAGCACAGTTTGTTTATTAATTCTCCTTCTTATGTACACTTGGGTTGTTTCCAGTCTTTGGCTATTACTTATAAAGCTAATGAATACATCTTTTCATTACTCTAAATACTAAGAAATAGAATTTCTGGATTATAGGATAGTTATACATACATTTAGTTCTACAAGTAACTGCCAGACCTTTTTCAAAAGAGGTTGTATCACTTTATACCCTCAACTAGCAAAGCACGAGAGTTCTAGGCGCTCTACATTTTTGTCAAAATACTGTCAGTCTTCTTTTAAATTTTAACCACTCTGTTGGATGTAGCATACACCCCCCCCCCCCAACACACACCTTGGCCATTACAGCCCCTCCTTTCAGAGGCAGTCTTAATATGTCTAGATTTCTTGACTTTTGGATATGTCTCCCTTTAGGAGCTGAGTGACACTACCAAAGTGATTTCCTGATTGTCTTCTCTCTGGGACAGTGTGTCTGAGTCAACATGATAAGTATGTTAGTTATTAATATTTTGTGTAACTACTGTCGCAGCTGATGAGAAAGGCAGGTGAAAGATATTTTTCCAATTAGATAAAGAAAATCCCAGTATCTTGGGGATCTGCAGACTATTAGAATGGATGCTCCTGTACAATCCCACTGTTAGCATGCTTGGAATGCAGACTTGGCAGTAAGAAACAGCTGCTTTTTAATTACTTCTTTGGCTAGAGTTTCTTCCCTACTGGCTCTCAAGGGGATGAGAGGCAATATTCAGGGCAGCTTATAACATAGCCATAACTTGTGTGTCTCTGGAAAGGCAAATTTATTGCAATGAAAAGGAACCTCTCTTAGCTTGATCTCATGAATTGGGGAATCAATCCTTAATTAGACTGATATGTTATGGTCTACTCTTGGAGAATATATCTTTTGGATTATTTGGGAAGCATTGCTGAGAGTGAGTTAGGACCGTGGAGGTTTGTATTACTCCGGGCTGCTGTAACAAAATGACAGGGACTGGGTGACAAACTAATTAAAGAAATTAATTTTCTCACAGTTCTGGAGGCTGGAAGTCAAAGATCTAGGTGTTGGCAAGTTTGTTTTCTCCAGAGGCCCTGCTATTGGCTGGCAGATGGCTGTCTTGTCTTCTCTCTCACATGTCCTCACATGACCCTTTCTCTGTGTCTTTTCTTCTTCTAAAAGGACATCTGTCATATTGAATTAGGGCACCATCCTTATTACCCCCTTTAACTTTACCTCCTTAAAGATCCTATCTCCAAACACAGTCACACTGAAGGTTAGAGCTTCAATGCACGAATTTGAAGGAGACATAGAGACATAATTCAGTCCATTATAAGCCTTATTATGCTTCTCTGGTAGCTCAGCTGGTAAAGAATCTACCTGCAATCCAGGAGATCCTGGTTCAATTCCTAGGTTTGGAAGATCCCCTTGGAGAAAGGAATGGCTACCCACTCCAGTATTCTGGCCTGGAGAATTCGGGTCGCAAATAGGCACAACTGAGTGACTTCACTTTTCACTTTCATAAGCCTTATATTAATAGGTAATACCTGTAGAAGACAAAAAGGGCAAGAACCATTAATTAGGTAAGGAAACCTTTCAGACCATGATTCAAATCTAACACCCATGAAAGGAATTGAGGAAGGAAGTAGAAATGGATAGGGAAAAACCTTAGCCAGTAATGCAGATTTTGGCAAATTTAGTGAAGAACTTGGAGCGAATGCTGGACTTACCCAGTAGGATCCTGTCATGGGAAGAAATGGGCAGACTACTGTGCTCAGTTTTAGGCTGAGGGCTTTGTTCAGTTCAGTTCAGTTGCTAAGTCGTGCCTGACTCTTTGCGACCCTATGAATAGCAGCACGCCAGGCCTCCCTGTCCATCAACAATTCCCAGAGTTCACTCAAACTCATGTCCATTGAGTTGGTGATGCCATCCAGCCATCTCATCCTCTGTCGTCCCCTTCTTCTCCTGCCCCCAATCCCTCCCAGCATCAGAGTCTTTTCCAATGAGTCAACTCTTC
>SJYC01091863.1:0-12098 GCA_006408675.1 Madoqua kirkii | reverse complement strand
GGACTCCCTGGGTTTCTTGAACTTGGGTGATTATTTCCTTCCCCATTTTAGGGAAGTTTTCAACTATTATCTCCTCAAGTATTTCCTCATGGTCTTTCTTATGTCTTCTTCTGGTACTAGTATGATTCGAACATTTGAACATTGAGATTGTCCTGGAGGTTTGTGAGATTGTCTTCGTTTCTTTTAATTTGGTTTTTTTTTTCCCCTCTCTGATTCATTTATTTCTACCATTCTATCTTCTAATTCACGAACCCTATCTTCTGCCTCCATTATTCTGTTTCTTCCAGAGTGTTTTTCATCTCATTTATTGCATTATTCATTATATACTGACTCATTTTTATTTCTTCTAATTCCGTGTTAAACCTTCCTTGCGTCTTCTCAATCCTTGTCTCTAGGCTATTTATTTTCTTCGTTTCTTTTAATTTGGTTTTTTTTTTCCCCTCTCTGATTCATTTATTTCTACCATTCTATCTTCTAATTCACGAACCCTATCTTCTGCCTCCATTATTCTGTTTCTTCCAGAGTGTTTTTCATCTCATTTATTGCATTATTCATTATATACTGACTCATTTTTATTTCTTCTAATTCCGTGTTAAACCTTCCTTGCGTCTTCTCAATCCTTGTCTCTAGGCTATTTATTTGTGATTCCATTTTGATTTCAAGATTTTGGATCATTTTCCCTATCATTATTCAGAATTCTTTATCAGGTAGCTTCCCTATCTCTTCCTCTTTGGTTTGGTGGGCATTTATCCTGTTCCTTTACCTTTTGGGTATTCCTCTGTCTTTTCACCTTGTTTATATTGCTGCCTTTGCAGTGGCCTTTCTGTATTCTGGCAGTTTGTGGAGTTCTCTTTATTGTGAAGTTTTCTTGCTGTGTGTGGGGTTGTATCGGTAGCTTGTCAAGGTTTCTTGGTTAGGGAAGCTTGTGTCGGTGTTCCAGTGGGTGGAGCTGGATTTCTTCTTTCTGGAGTGCAATGAAGTGTCTAGTAATGAGTTATGAGATGTCAATGATTTTGGAGTAACTTTGGGCAGCCTGTATATTGGATCACAGGGCTGTGTTTCTGTGTTGCTGGAGAATTTGCTAGGGATGTCTTGCTCTGGAACTTGTTGGCCCTTGGGTGGTGCTCGGTTTCATTGTAGGTATGGAGGCATTTGATAAGCTCCTATTGATTAATGTTCCCTGGACTCAGGCATTCTCTGATGTTCTCAAGATTTGGACTTAAGCCTCCTGCTTCTGGTTTTCAGTCTTATTTTTACAGTAGTCTCAAGACTTCTCCTTCTATACAGCACCATTGATAAAACATGTATGTTAAAGATGAAAAGTTTTTCCACAGTGAGGGACACCAGGAGAGGTTCACAGTTACATGGAGAAAAGAAGAGGGAGGAGGGAGTCAAAGGCGACCCGAATGAGATGAGGTGGAGTCAAAAGAGGGGAGAGCAAAGTAGCCAGTAATCACTTCCTATGTGTGCTCTACAGTATGAACTAGATGTTCACAGAGAAGAGAGGGGAAGGAGACAGAGGTGGCCAGGATAATAAAAGGTGGGTAATGGAAAGGAGAGAGATAGAACCAGCCAGTAATCAGTTCCCTAAGTGTTCTCCACAGCCTGGAACACACAGAGATTCACAGAGTTGGGTAGAGAAGAGAAGGAGAAGGGAGGAGACAGAGGCGACCTGGTGGAGAAAAAGGAGAGTCCAAAGGGGGAGAGAGCAGTCAAGCCAGTAATATCACTCCCACATAAAAATGGCTACTGAGGATTAGGTTTTTAAAGGTATGAAATTGATAACAAATACCAAAAAGAAAGGATTAACAATCTAGAGAAGAGGTTGGATTTTCAAAAATACAATATTAAAGAAAAGACAAAGAAGAAGAAAAGACAAAGTCACAAAAATTATTTAAGTATATATGAAATTTGCTTTTAAAATTGGGTATTTTAAAAAAAGTAATAGTAGGTTATAAAAATGAAAATTAAAGCAGTAATAGAGAAATTAAAAATTAAAAAAAAAAGAATGATTGTAAAATTAGTAAAGATATATCTAGGACTTTCTCTGGTGTTGCTGTGGGCAATGTGGGGTCAGTTCATTTTTGGATAGTTCCTTGGTCCGGCTTATATTTCTGAAGATCGATAGGCCCCTTTCTATGTAGTTAGTACTAACAACAGGGTTTTAATCTATTGCACCTGTCACTTCCAGGGTGGTTCCCTCTGTTTTAGCTTCTTCTGTTTGCTGGTCTCTTCAGTGTCTGATTTCCACTCTAACACAAGAGGCTGGTGGTGGACACTCTTTTAGGCTCACTTGTTCAGTTGTGCTGTGGGGAGGGAGGGACGCTGCAAACAAATAACACTGGCATGTGCTCTCAGTGTCTCAGCTACACTGGGCTTGCCCCCACTCAGTGGCGCACACAGCTCAGGCTCTAGGTTGCTCTGCCAAGAACTATCCAAGGCTGGCCCTGGGCTGTATACACCTCCCAGGTCTAAGCCGCTCAGGTTCAGGCACTTGGGTATTCCTCAGAGGTACAGACTCCGTTGGGCCTGCATTTTGTGCCCTTCTCAGGTCTGGGCAGCTCAGGTGATGAGGTGCTTGGTGAGTGCAGTCACTGTGACTTATCGCCTCTCCCATTCCTGCTGCTCATCAGGTCTAAGCCGCTCAGGTTCAGGCACTTGGGTATTCCTCAGAGGTACAGACTCCGTTGGGCCTGCATTTTGTGCCCTTCTCAGGTCTGAGCAGCTCAGGTGATGAGGTGCTTGGTGAGTGCAGTCACTGTGACTTATCGCCTCTCCCATTCCTGCTGCTCAGTTTTCTGGCTGTACCACCGGTGCACCTTCTCAGGTGGATGATGACGGTCCAGAACCCCACGAAATCTTAACTAGCAAAGAAGTCTGTTTGCAGTTTGGTAGATAATGTCTCTCTGGGCCTGTGATTGCCCCCTTCCAGCTCTGGCTGCCTGTCAGCAGAGGGGAATGGTCTGCAGCCAGCTAATTCTGTTCAGTCCTTTGTTCTGTGCATGGTTCTGGTAATGTCTTTCGTTAGAGCTTTTCTTGGCATAGCTATCCCACAGTCTTGTTTACTAGCCCAAGTTAGTTTGCTCTGATTACTGTTGGGGCATTTGGGCCCGATCCTTACTCTAAGCAATGCAGCCCTCGCCTCCCTGCCCAGCCTCTGCTTGCTAGTGGTGGATGCAGGCATCTGCTACTTCTTCTCTGGAGGAATTATCACTAGGCTAGTAATCTGTGGGTTTTAAGTATTTATTTATTTTCCCTCCCTGTTATGTTGCCCTCTGTGCTTCCAAGTCTCACCACAGCCTCGTCAGTGAGAGTGTTTCCTGGTGTTTGGAAACTTCTCTCTTTTTAAAACTCCTTTCACAGGACAGAGCTGCGTCCCTACCTCTTTTGTCTCTTTTTTTGTCTTTTATATTTTTTCCTACCTCTTTTCGAAGACAATGGGCTGCTTTTCTGGGTGCCTGATGTCCTCTGCTGGCATTCAGAAGTTGTTTTGTGGAATTTACTCAGCGTTTAAATGTTCTTTTGATGAATTTGTGGGGGAGAAAGTGGTCTCCCCATCGTATTCCTCTGTCATCTTAGGATTGCCCCCAAGAGAATTGTATCAAACATTTAGAGAAGAGCTAATGCCTGTCCTTCTAAAACTCTTTCAGAAAACTGCAGAGAAAGGAACACTTCCAAACTCATTTTACAAGGCCACCATCACCTTGACACCAAAACCAGACAAACAACAGACACAAAAAAACACCAAGCCAATATCACTGATGAACATAGATGCAAAAATCCTCAACAGAATTTTAGAATTTTAGCAGACAGAATTCAGCAACCCATCAGAAGCTCATACACCATCATCAAATTGAGTTTATTCCTGACATGCAAGGATTCTTCAATATATGAAAATCTATTATGGTGATACACTGTATTAACAAATTGAAAGATAAAAACCATATGATAATCTCAATAGGTACAGAAAAAGCCTTTGACAAAATTCAGCACCCATTTATTTTTTTCAATGCATAAAGAACTTTTATTTATTTATTTTTAAAATGGTCTTGTGTTTTATTTTATTTTTAAAAATTTATTTATTTTAATTGGAGGCTAATTATTTTACAATATTGTAGTGGATTTTGCCGTACATTGACATAAATCAGCCATGGGTGTACATGTGTTCCCCATCCTGAACCCCGCTCCCAGCTTCCTCCCCATCCCTTCCCTCAGGGTCATCCCAGTGCACCAGCCCTGAGCACCCTGTCTCATGCATCGAACCTGGATGTGCAGTCTGTTTCACATATGATAACATATATGTTTCAATGCTATTCTCTCATATCATCCCACCCTCACCTTCCTTCTGCAGAGTCCAGAAGACTGTTGTATTCATCTGTGTCTCTTGCTGTCTCACATTTTATTTTTTTTACAAGTGGTTGATCAGTTTTTCCAGCACCAGTTGCTAAAGAGATTGTCTTTTCTCCACTGTATATTCTTGCCTACTTTGTCAAAGATAAGATGTCCATAGCTGCGTGGATTTATCTCTAGGCTTTCTATTTTGTTCCGTTGATCTATGTTTCTGTCTTTGTGCCAGTACCATGCTGTCTTGATGACTGTGGCTTTGTAGTAGAGCCTGAAGTCAGGCAGGTTGATTCCTCCAGTTCCATTCTTCTTTCTCAAGATTACTTTGGCTATTCAAGGTTTTTTGTATTTCCATACTAATTGTGAAATTATTTTTTCTAGTTCTGTGAAAAACACCATTGGTAGCTTGATAAGGACTGTACTGAATCTATAGATTGCTTTGGGAAGTATACTCATTTTCACTATATTGGATCTTCTGATCTATGAACATGGTATATTTCTCCATGTATTTGTGTCATCTTTGATTTCTTTAATCAGTGTTTTATAGTTTTCTGGACTTTGCTGGTTGCTCAGATGGTAAAGTGTATGTCTACAATGCGGGAGACCTGGGTTCGATTCCTGGGTTGGGAAGATTCTCTGGAGAAGGAAATGGCAACCAACTCCAGTGTTTTTGCCTAGAGAATCCCATGGATTGAGGAACCTGGTACAGGCTACTGTCCATGGGGTCGCAGAGTCAGACACGATGGAGTGACTTCACTTTCACTTTATAGTTTTCTATATATAGGTCTTTTGTTTCTTTAGATTTATTCTTAAATATTTTATTCTTTTTGTTGCAATGGTGAATGGAATTATTTCCTTAATTTCTCTTTCGGTTTTCTCATTGTTAGTGTATAGGAATGCAAGGCATTTCTCTCTGTTAATTTTATACCCTGAAACTTTACTATACTCATTGATTAGCTCTAGTAATTTTCTGGAGGTGTCTTTAGAGTTTTCTATGTAGAGGATCATGTCATTTGCAAACACTGAGAATTTTACCTCTTCATTTCCAATCTGGGTTCCTTTTATTTCCTTTTCATCTCTGGTTGCCGTGGCTGAAACTTCCAAAACTTTGTAGAATAGTAGTGGTAAAAGTGGGCACCCTTGTCTTGTTCCTGACTTTAGAGGAAATGCTTTCAATTTTTCACCATTGAGGATAATGTTTGCTGTGGGTTTGTCATATATAGCTTTTATTATGTTGAGGTATGTTCCTTCTATTCCTGCTTTCTGGAGAGTTTTTATCATAAATGGATGATGAATTTTGTCAAAGGCTTTCTCTGCATCTATTGAGATAATCATATGGTTTTTATCATTCAATTTACTAATGTGGTGTATTACATTGATTGATTTGCAGATATTAAAGGATCCTTGCATCACTGGGATAAAGCCCATTTGGTCATGATATATGATCTTTTTAATATGTTGTTGGATTCTGTTGGCTAGGATTTTGTTAAGGATTTTTGTATCTATGTTCATCAGTGATATTGGCCTGTAGTTTTCCTTTTTTCTTTTTTTTTTTTTTTTGGCATCTTTGTCTGGTTTTGGTTTTAGGGTGGTGGTGGTCATAAAATGAGTTTGGAAAATTACTTTTCTCTGCAATTTTCTGGAAGAGTTTGAGTAGGATAGGTGTTAGCTCTTCCCTAAATTTTTGGTATAATTCAGCTGTGAAGCCCTCTGGTCCTGGGCTTTTGTTTGCAGGACGATTTCTGATTACAGTTTCAATTTCCATGATAGTGATGTGTCTGTTATGATTTTCTATTTCTTCATGGTTCAGTTTTGGAAAGTTGTGCTTTTCTAAAAATTTGTCCATTTCTTCCAATTTGTCCATTTTATTTGCATATAGTTGTTGATAGTAGTCTCTTATGGTCCTTTGAATTTTTGTGTTGTCTGTTGTGATTTCTCTATTTTCATTTCTAATTTTATTGATTTGATTTTTCTCCCTTTGTTTCTTGATGAGTCTCGCTAACGGTTTGTCAATTTTATTTATCCTTTCAAAGAACCACCTTTTGGCTTTGTTGATTTTTGCTATGGTCTCTTTCGTTTCTTTTGCATTTATTTCTGCCCTAATTTTTATTTATTTATTTTTTCTTTCCTTTTACCAACCCTGGGTTTCTTCATTTCTTCATTTTCTAGTTGCTTTAGGTGTGAAAGTGAAAGTGAAATCGGTCAGTCATGTCTGACTCTTTGCGACCCGTGGACTGTAGCCCACCAAGCTCCTCTGTCCATGGGATTCTCCAGGCAAGAATACTGGAATGGGTTGCCATTTCCTTCTCCAGGGGATCTACCTGACCCAGGGATCAAACCCAGGTCTCCCATATTGCAGGCAGACACTTTAACCTCAGAGTTAGGTTATTCATTTGATTTTTTCTTGTTTCTTGAGCTAAGTCTCTATTGCTATGAATCTTCCCATTAGCACTGCTTTTACAGTGTCTCATAGGTTTGGGGTTGTTGTGTTTTCATTTTCATTCATTTCTAGCGTATTTTGATTTCTTTTTTGATTTCTTCTATGATTTTTTTGGTTATTCATAAGGGTTTTGCTTGGCCTCCATAGGTTGGAATTTTAAATGTTTTTTTTTTTTCTTGTGTTTGACATCTAATCTACATCACATCTATTTTGATCATAACAGATGCTCAGAATGATTTCAATATTTTTTTGAATTTAATATGCCTTAGAAAGCATTAATAGGAACAAAGCTAGTGGAGGTGATGGAATTCCAGTTGACCTGTTTCAAATCCTGAATGTTGATGCTGTGAAAGTGCTGCACTCAATATGCCAGTACATTTGGAAAACTCAGCAGTGGCCACAGGACTGGAAGAGGTCAGTTTTCATTCCAATTCCAAAGAAAGACAATGCCAAAGAATGCTCAAACTACCGCACAATTGCACTCATCTCACATGCTAGTAAAGTAAGGCTCAAAATTCTCCAAGCCAGCCTTCAGCAATATGTGAACCGTGAACTTCCTGATGTTCAAGCTGGTTTTAGAAAAGGCAGAGGAACCAGAGATCAAATTGCCAACATCCACTGGATCATGGAAAAAAAAAGAGAGTTACAGAAAAACATCTATTTCTGCTTTATTGACTATGCCAAAGCCTTTGACTGTGTGGATCACTGTAAACTGTGGAAAATTCTGAAAGAGATGGGGATACCAGCTCACCTAACCTGCCTCTTGAGAAATCCATATGCAGGTCAGGAAGCAACAGTTAGAACTGGACATGAAACAATAGACTGGTTTCAAATAGGAAAAGGAGTACGTCAAGGCTGTATATTGTCTCCCTGCTTATTTAACTTATATGCAGAGTACATCAAGAGAACATCTGGTTAGAAGAAACACAAGCTGGAATCAAGATTGCCAGGAGAAATATCAATCACCTCAGATATGCAGATGACACCACCCTTATGGCAGAAAGTGAAGAGGGACTAAAAAGCCTCTTGATGAAAGTGAAAGAGGGGAGCAAAAAAGTTGTTTGCCAACTTTTCTCAACATTCAGAAAACTAAGATCATGGCATCCGGCCTCATCACTTCATGGGAAATAGATGGGGAAACAGTGGAAAAACTCTCAGACTTTATTTTTCTGAGCTCCAAAATCACTGCAGATGGAGATTGCATCCATGAAATTAAAAAACGCTTACTCCTTGAAAGAAAAGTCAGGACCATCCTAGATAGTATATTCAAAAGCAGAGACATTACTTTGCTGACTAAGGTCTGTCTAGTCAAGGCTATATTTTTTCCTCTGGCCATGTATGGATGTGAGAATTGGACTGTGAAGAAGCCTGAGCGCCAAAGAATTGAAGCTTTTGAACTGTGGTGTTAGAAAAGACTCTTGAGAGTCCCTTGGACTTCAAGGAGATCCAACCAGCCCATTCTAAAGCAGATCAGCACTGGGATTTCTTTGGAATGAATGATGCTAAAGCTGAAACTCCAGTACTTTGGCCACCTCATGCAAAGAGTTGACTCATTGGAAAAGACTCTGATGCTGGGAGGGATTGGGAGCAGGAGAAGAGGACGACAGAGAATGAGATGGCTGGATGGCATCACTGACTATGGACGTGAGTCTGAGTGAAATCCAGGAGTTGGTGATCGACAGGGAAGCCTGGTGTGCTGCAGTTCATGGGGTCGCAAAGAGTCGGACTTGACTGAGCGACTGAACTGAACTGAACTGAGGGTAGATTTATGGCCCAGGGTGTGGTGTATCCTGGAAAAGATTCTGTGTGCACTTGAGTAAAAGGTGAAACTCGTTGTTTTGGAGTGAAATGTCCTAAAGCTGTCAATTAGGTCTAACTAATCCATTGTATCATTTAAAGTTTGTGCTTCCTTGCTAATTTTCTGTTTAGTTGATATATCCATAGGTGTTTGTGTGGTATTAAAATCTGCTGCTATTATTGTGTTATTTTTAATTTCCCATTTTGTACTTGTTAGCATTTGCTGTACATATTTTAGTACTCCTATGTTGGGTGCATATATATTTATAATTGTTATACCTTCTTGTTGGATTGATCCTTTGATCATTATGTAGTGTCCTTCTTTGTATCTTTTCACAGCCTTTGTTTTAAAGTCTATTTTACCTGATATGAGTGATGTTATATCTGCTTTCTTTTGGTTTTCATTTCCATGAAATATCCTTTTCCAGCTCTTCACTTTCAATCTGTATGTGTCCCTTGTTTTGACTTGAGTCTCTTGTAGACAGCATATGTAGGTGTCTTGTTTTTTAATATATTCAGCCAGTCTTTGTCTTTTGCTTGGGGCATTCAACCCATTTACATTTAAGGTAATTATTGATAAGCATGATCTGTTGCCATTTACTTTGTTGTTTGGGGTTTGAGTTTATACACCTTTTCTGTTTCTTGTCTAGAGAAGATCCTTTAGCATTTGTTGAGGAGCTGATTTGGTGGTGCTGAATTCTTTCAGCTTTTGATTGTCTGTAAAGGTTTCGATTTCTTCTTCATATTTGAATGAATTCCTTGCTGTGTACAGTAATCTGTCTTATAGGTTTTTCTCTTTCATCACTAAGTATGTCCTGCCAGTCCCATCTGGCTTGAAGAGTTTCTATTGAAAGATCAGATGTTATCCTTATGGGAATCCCCTTGTGTCTTATTTGTTGTTTATCCCTTACTGCTTTTAATATTTGTTCTTTGTTCATTTAATATGTGTCTTGGGGTGTTTTGCCTTGGGTTTATTCTGTTTGGTTTTCTTGAACTTGGATGACTATTTCCTTCCCCATTTTAGGGAAGTTTTCAACTGTTATCTCCTCAAGTATTTTCTCATGGCCTTTCTTTTTGTCTTCTTCTTCTGAGACTCCTATAATTCTAATGTTGGGATGTTTGACATTATTCCAGAGGTCTTGGAGGTTGTGCTCATTCCTTTTAATTCTTTTTTCCTATTTCATTTATTTCTACCATTCTATCTTCTACCTCACTTATCCTATCTTCCTCCTCCATTATTCTACTATTGGTTCTGTCCAGAGTGTTTTTGATCCTATTTATTGCATTATTTGTTATTGATTGACTTTTTAAAAAAAAATTTCTCCTAGGACCTTATTAAACATTTCTTGCATCTTCTCAGTCCTTGTCTCCATGCATTTATCTGTAACTCCATTTTGTTTTCAAGATTTTGGATCATTTTTACTTCATTATTCTGAATTCTTTTTCAGATATAGTCCCTATTGCCTCCTCTTTTGTTTGGTTTCATGGGCATTTATCATGTTCCTTTACCTGGTCAATATTTCTCTGCCTTTTTATCTTGTTTATATTACTGTGTTTGGGGTGGCCTTTCCGTATTCTGCAGTTTCTGGTTCCTCTTTATTGTGGAAGTTCCTCCCTGTGGTTGGGGTTGGACAAGTGGGTTGTCAAGGTTTCCTGGTTAGGGAAGCTTGTGTCAGTGTTCTGGTGGGTGGAGCTTGGTTTCTTCTCTCTGTAGTGCAATCAAGTGTACAGTAGTGAGTTTTGAGATGTCTGTGGGTTTGATGTGACCTTGGGCAGCCTGTATATTAAAGTTCAGGGCTATGTACTGCATTGCTGGTATGACTGCTTTGGAACTTGTTGGCTTTTGAGTGAAGCTTGGTTTCAGTATAGGTATGGAGGCTTTTGGATGAGCTCTTATCAATTAATGTTCCCTGGAGTCAGCAGTTCTCTGGTGTTCTCAGGTTTTGAACTTAAGCCTCCTGCCTCTGGTTTTTAGTTTTATTCTTACAGTAGCTTCAAGACTTCTCCATCCACCCAGCACTGATGATAAAACATCTTGGTTAATAGAGGAAACATTCTATACAATGAGGAACACCCAGAAAGTTTCGCTGAGTTACATGGAGAAGAGAGGAGGGAGAAGGGAGATAGAGGTGACCAGGAGGAGAAGAAGGGGAATCAAAAAAGGAGAGAGAAATCTAGCCAGTAATCAAATCCCTATGTGCTCTTCACAGCCTGAAACACCCAGAGAGGTTCATAGAGTTACACAGAGAAGCGAAGAGGGAGGAAGGAGATAGAGGTGACCAGGAGGAGAAGAGGAGAAATCAAAAGGAGTGAGACAGATCTAACCAGTAATCAATTCCCTAAGTGTTCTCCACAGCCTGGAATACCCAAAAAGATTCACTACTAAGTTGGGTAGAGAAGAGAAGGGAGAGGGATGAGATAGAGGTTACCTAGAGAGAAAAAGGAGAGTCAAAAGGGTGAGATGGCAGTCAGCCAGTAATCACACTTCTAAGTAAAATTGGGTAGTGAAAATTGTATTCTTAAAGGTACAATATTGATAACAAATACCAAAAAGCAAAGATTAAAAATCTAGAGTAGAGGTTAGGCTCTCAAAAATACAATGTTAAAAAAAACACCAAAATCACAAAAATATAAAAAATATATATAAAGTTTGCTTTAAAAATAGGGTTTTTTTTTGCAAGGTAATAGTAGGTTATAAAAGTTAAAATTAAAGGCAATGCCAAAAAATGCTCAAACTACTGCACAATTGCACTCATCTCACATTCTAGTAAAGTAATGCTCAAAATTCTCCAAGCCAGGTTTCAGCAATACGTGAACGATGAACTCTCTGATGTTCAAGCTGGTTTTAGAAAAGGCAGAGGAAACAGAGATCAAATTGCCAACATCCACTGGATTATGGAAAAAACAGAGTGCTAGAAAAACATCCATTTCTGCTTTATTGACTATGCCAAAGCCTTTGACTGTGTGGGTCACAATAAACTGTGGAAAATTCTGAAAGAGATGGGAATATCAGACCACCTAACCTGCCTTTTGAGAAATCTGTATGCAGGTCAGGAAGCAACAGTTAGAAGTGGACATTGAAAACAGACTGGTTCCTAATAGGAAAAGGAGTACGTCAAGGCTGTATATTGTCTCCCTGCTTATTTAACATATATGCAGAGTACATCATGAGAAACGCTGGACTGGAAGAAACACAAGCTGGAATCAAGATTACTGGGAGAAATATCAATCACCTTAGATATGCAGATGACACCACCCTTATGGCAGAAAGTGAAGAGGAACTAAAGAACCTCTTGATGAAAGTGAAAGAGGAGAGTGGAAAAGTTGGCTTAAAGCTCAACATTCAGAAAACTAAGATCATGGCATCCGGTCCCATCACTTCATGGTAAATAGATGAGGAAACATTGGAAAGAGTGTCAGACTTTATTTTTCTGGGCTCCAAAATCACTGCAGATGTTGACTGCAGCCATGAAATTAAAAGACACTTACTCCTTGGAAGAAAAGTTATGACCAACCT
>SJYC01091860.1:0-15246 GCA_006408675.1 Madoqua kirkii | reverse complement strand
TGAAAGTGAAAGAGGAGAGTGAAAAAGTTGGCTTAAAGCTCAACATTCAGAACGAAGATCATGGCATCTGGTCCCATCCCCTCATGGGAAATAGATGGGGAGACAATGCAAACAGTGTCAGGCTTTATTTTCTTGGGCTTCAAAGTCACTGCAGATATTGACTGCAGCCATGAAATTAAAAGATGCTTATGGCTTGGAAGGAAAGTTATGACCAACCTAGACACCATATTAAAAAGCAGAGACATTACCTTGTCAACAAAGGTCTGTCTAGTCAAGGCTATGGTTTTTCCATTAGTCATGTATGGATGTGAGAGTTGGACTATAAAGAAAGCTGAGCACTGAAGAACTGATGCTTTTTTGAACTGTGTTGTTGGAGAAGACTCTTGAGAGTCCCTTGGACTACAAGGAGATCCAACCAGTCTATCCTAAAGGTAATCAGTCCTGAATGTTCATTGTAATTACTGATGTTGAAGCTGAAACTGCAGCACTTTGGCCACCTGATGTGAAGAGCTGACTTATTTGAAAAGACCCTGATGTTGGGACAGGTTGAGGGCAGGAGGAGAAGGGGATAACAGGGGATTAGATGGTTAGATGGCATCACCGACTCAATGGACATGAGTTTGAGTAAATTCTGGGAGTTGGTGATGGACAGCAAGGCCTGGCATGCTGTAGTCCATGGGGTTGCAAAGAGTTGGACACAACTGAGTTGACCAAATTGAACATTTATACAAGGAAGTGAAAGAGGAAGTGAAAGTGAAGTCGCTCAGTCGTGTCCGACTCTTTGCGACCCCATGGATTGTAGCCTATCAAGCTCCTCCATCCATGGAATTTTCCAGGCAAGAGTGCTGGAGTGGATTGCCATTTCCTTCTCCAGGGGATCTTCCCGACCCAGGAATTGAACCCGGGTCTCTCGCATTGCAGGCAGACACTTTACCATCCAAGCCACCAGAACTCTTTTATACAAGGAAGCATATGCAAATACTTGCAATAAAAAGTTGTTACTTCTGTATATTAGTTTAGTTATATTGCTTACAACTTCTGGCACTGTGAAGGAAGTGGTATAATATAATGAGGTGTTGAATGGATTAAGCCAGTTTAGTCCTATGAAGAATATGTGTTCGAAGAAATCATTGTGCCAGAATGGATAGGTTTCAGTCAATATAGTGCAACTGGGGGAAATAAAGCTATCTTGACTTGTAATTTTGCGATCTGTATTCATTTCAACATTTTTTTTAAGTATTTCTTATGTATTGTGCTTCTTTTGGACATTGATAGTGATTCCTGAAGTGTAGAGAAATTAAATAATTATTAACTTTACTGTGAAAATGTATATTTAACTAAAAAATTGGGAAATATGTAAATGAGATAGGTATACTGTGCCTATAATACACACCCTAAACACATTAGGCCTGTAGAACAGTTCTTCAATTTGTGATTATGTCTAAAATATTTAGATAGAAGTTGCTGGAGTGAAGCCCTTGTTCATGCTGGGAACCAATCAATGAGGAATAAAAGCAACTTAAAAAAATCAGTTTGTATCCTATTTAATGGATCTTTTGAAGCATTATTATTGAAAAAGAGTACATATGCCTTTCCTAAAAATGATCATGTATACTTTAAAATCTGGACTCAGAAAATTTTTCTTATGAACATAGTGGGTTAGAAACCAGGGTATTCTTCATTAATTTTGAGAAAATATCAGAAATGTTATAGTTTAAAAATTAAGCAGTCTCCAGTTATGATTGCCAAGATCAGTGAGAAAAAATAAGGAAGATTAACAAGAAGAATCACACTAAAAACTTTAATAGGAATGGTGAAAACCTGAAGCCTAATGATATGTCAGCGTGCTTTTATAACAAAACAGCACAGATGCCTTTAAGCATGGGATGTTTGTATGAAGTAATTACTGAGAAGCAAGTTGAGGTGTTAAGTTTGATATATTGTGGTCTTTTCTATCTATTCCAATCTGCCTCCATGGTAACTGTTGCTACTTCTCCAGCCTGACTCCCTTCCAGCCCTCAGTATTTTCTTTTATTGGAAAGTATTCTTTGTTTGGGTGCAATTTCATTTACATGTATTTAGTTGGACTTTTAAAAACAATAATTCAAAACTTAGCAATATAAATTATTGATCTTCAGATTATTAGTCTACAGAGAGGTTCATGTTGAGACTTGAATTTTTGGCCCCTTTTACTTTATTGCTTTGCTGGAAATATTAATTCAGTTAAAAAATTGTTTCATAATAACTTTGAACCCTTTAGAGAAAACAACTATCCACTGGTTATACCACTGGCATTATGAGTTACTGGTTCCAAATTTTGCCTTCAGAAAGCTGAGAGGTAAAAGATCCTGAAGAATATTGAATTAATTTTTCGTATTAGCCTGCTCAATATTTTGCTTCTTTAATAATGTATCAATAAAATGTTTTTAAACTTAATTCCTAATTCTTCTCTCATACTTTCTGCATTTATTGAAAAGTAAATAGCGTGCTTTCTTCTGTGAAGAGAAGCTGGACTTGCAGGCTCATGACTGAGGCATGAGTCCCGCCTTTGCCAGATGTTGCCTTGGTGACACTGATTACCTTACTCAGCCTCTCTGTTCTTCTGTTTCTCATTTGTACTGTTAACGAGGTAGTGGTTTAGTTACTAAGTTGCGTCTGGCTCACTGAGACCCCTGATAGACTCCTCTGTTCATGAAATTTCCAGGCAGGATTATTGGAGTGGATTGTCATTTGCCTTCTCCAGGGAATCTTCTCTTTGCAGAGATTGAACCTGAGTCTTCTGCATTGCAAGTGGACTCTTTACCAACTGAACCACTAGGGAAGCCCTGTACTGTTTAGGATGTTCTATCAAATAGAATGTGTGACAGTTTATAGCACAAAGTAAAACTTGAGCTCTTGCTATAAAACTGTAGTTCTATTTTGGTTCAAAGGACAAGGGGAAAATTTATGATTATACAGGGTTCTTCAAAAATTATGTATACTTCCCATTTCTTATATTTTAAATGTAATTTTCAGTTATATAGACATAAATAATATAAGACTATTTATGAACACATTGTAATCAGGACAATTATTAAAAATTTTTTAACAAAGAAGAATCTTAGTTATACTTTCAATGTCACATGAATTTCAGAAAAATTATTCTATTACATAATTCAACAAGAAATAAAATTTAAAAAGATGTTTGGCATATTCAATTCTGATAAGATTTTCTTCTCTTAGAAGATGTAAATCATGAATTTGAGTATTTTAAAGCAACTGCCTCCAATGCTGGAGACCTGGGTTTGATCCCTGGGTCAGGAAGATTCCCTGGAGAAGAAAATGGTAACGCACTCCAGTATTCTTGCCTGGAGAACCCCATGGATGGAGAAGCCTGGTAGGCTACAGTCCACGGGATCGCAAAGAGTTGGACACGACTGAGTGACTTCACTTACTTACTTATTACCATTATTAAAAGTAAAACATGCTACATGATGCAAAAGAGAGTTGAGATACTAATTGCCTTTGCTTGTATGATCAAAAAAGAAATGACATGTAAATCCATGTCAGTGTGAAGGGAATTTCAGTTCTCTATTAGTCAAGAAGAAAAGTTGTTTTCCACTGCCTCAAAAACTTTAGACAGGAAACTTAAAGAGATTCTACATTTTTGGTAGTAATTGAATGGTCATGTAATTTCAGTTTCATCCTATAACTATGTAAGTAAACCTTGGTTATGGGATGGAATAAATTAAAACTATTTAAGCTTCACCTCTATTTAAATTCTCCTCCCACAGACAGTTGTATAAAATGTATTTTTATGTTATTATGGAGGAAAATGAAATATTAAAAATTTTACAATATAAAGAATTAACCTTTATTCAGTGAGATATATATAAAACATATTCTAATTTTGTTAATTTTATTAAAATATAAAACATTTTATGTAGACTATGTAGCAAAATTCTTGAGGAGGTTGGAAAGCAGAGGAGAAAAGTCCATTAACTAAATAATGAGTATTAGTAAAAAACACTTTAGGTAACTGAACAGAAGAAATAAATATATTGATGTCTTTTCTTACATATCTCAGAATGATTAGGTATACCATACTGCACTGTTGATCTTCTCTGCAAAAATCCATCTTCAGTTGTTTTCTGTCTTTAAGTGGAAATACTATCCATTTATTTGCTTAAGCCAGAGATATGTAAGGCATCCTTAACCCCACCTTTTCACCTCTCACACCCTATCAATCAAGTTGTTGATTCTATTGTTAAAATATTTCCCTGTCCACATCTGTCCATATCTGTTCCCACTGCCTTAATTCATTTCTATTTTTTTTTTTGCTGTTATGAATACTACTGTGTGAAATTTGTATACATATTTTTGTGTGGACATACGTTTTCATTTCTTTTAGGATATACCTAAGAGTAGAATTACTTTGTCAAATGCTAACTCTGTTAAACATTTTAAAGGACTGTCAAAATGTTTTCTAAAGAGATTCCACCATTTTGTATACCTACCAGCAGTGTATAGGGATTCCAATTTTTCTACATTCTCACCAGCACTTGTTACTGTCTATCTTTGTGATGATAGCCATCTTCACAGGCACGCAGTAGTATCTCTTTGTGATTTTTTTTCTCTAATGACTAATGATTTTGAGCATTCTTTCATGTGCTTATTAGACACTTGTTTATCTTCTTAGGAGAAATGTATATTCTGGGATTGATTCTTAAATGTTAGCATTCAATCAAGTATCTGTAGGTGTAGAGCAAAAGCTAATCCATAGGATTGAGATAAACATATGGAAAAACAAATGACCCTAGGAAAAGAATAATAATTCAGGAGAAAGAATTCTCACTCTGATGAGCAACCTGAGACATATAAGATCTCTTGCAGTCCCAAAAGAAGATGCTCCTAAGATGAAGTTTGAGCAGCAGACAGACTATCTAGGCGTGTAGCTCTAAAGCCTTCAGTGTGGGGAGGAGAGTTCTGAGACTTGCAGCAGGAGATGGGCAGCAGGAGATGGGAGAGACGTCAGAACTTCTGGCTGCTGCACTGGACCAAAAACACGTGCTTTCCAATAAATGTGTGCTCTTAGTGTATAAAGTTAGTTTATAAAGTTCTGTTTGCAGTTAACTTATCTTGGAGGCTAAGATAATAGCAGGGGACTTGGGGTTTCTTCCCAGTACAGGATGTGGTTATAATTTTCTGTTCTTGAAATAGTGTATATTCCATATTAACACATACTCTATTAATGTTAAGTATTCATATAATAAGCATGTTTTGGTTTCAAATGTAAAACTTAGCAAGTAAATTTTGCATTGATCTGCATACTGGATTAAGAGCTTAAGCAATGAAAAGTCTGCAACTTCTTAGACGATAGAATAAAAATAATCCGGTACCAGTGAGCAATTAGGCTCTTTCTGCTGGTCTGGCAGTAAGGGAAGGGGCAAAGCTTCATTCAGGGGTTGTATTTGCTGTGCAACATTAACTTGTTTGATATAAGAAGTTTTAAATATTAAAAACTGTTAATAGTGCATTTTTTTTTCTGTCCAGATTACCTGTCTGTGGTCTCATTCACTAATTTATTCTGCTTGTAAAGCTAGGGCTGAGATTAGAAGCCAGGAAGTGATTCCATTTCCCACTCTCTTAGTACACCCTGTTGCTTATTCTTTTCCAAGATGCACAATAGAGCAATTAAAAATGATAGCCTTTCAGGGACTGTGTTTTGGTCTAAGAGGGGTCACTTAACATCAGTCTTTTGCTAGAATGTCAATTCTATGGAAGAATATCTGCCCTAAAACTGGCAGTAGAGATTGGGGTAAAGTGTAATTGATTTCTCTTTTTTCTTCCCTTTATTCACAATACATAATTAATAGGCTTTTTCTCCTTTTTCATGTTTGGCAGTATTGAGTGAACTGGGGAGAAATAAAAGGAAGCTCTGTAAAGTAAATAAGTGAGCTCAGAAGCAATTTTCTAACACTATATAAAACGATTTTACTCTTAGTACCAGGAATATGTCACTATAGAAAAATTTTATAGCTATCAGAGAACTAATAAGAGGAAAAAAAAACATTTGACTTTGGTGTATAAAATTAATACTAATGATAGTCATCAATAAGAATAATGAAAACTGCATATCATCCATGGATAATTACCTTATGCATAACAACTATCATGAATGTCATTAATATCTGTCAAATTATTACTATAGATTTTATTTGATTACAACACTAAATTATGTTCAGATATGCTCAGGATCTTCAGTTCTGTTTCTGAAATCTTAAACTTGAACATCTCACTCTTTCATCATCATCTCCTTTCCTTCTAGGTTAATAATTCTGGTCAAACTCACTTTAATTCTTTGAACTTCAGTTTGCCCATCAGTAAAATAAACACTGTTACAAAGGGTTATTGTGAAAACTGAATAACATAACAAAGGCAAAGTGTGTGGCAGAGTGGCTGGCTCATGGTAGACACTGAATAAATATTCCCTTCTGCATTTCCCCTGTTTTATTTTGGTCTTCAGATTCTGACCTTTCAAGTTTACTTCAGTTACTCTCTTGCCTGTATCCATAAGCCTCTCATCTCCTTGTCCTTCTTATAAATTACTTCATATTTTACACACTTCTCTGCTCCTATGCCTGAGTGCTCAGTGCAGCAGAGAAAATTGCATGTTGATAGATTGGTCCTCTACAAGTTCAGTTTCATTTGAACTTTCAGTACCCTTTATCTGTTCTCATATAATAATATGTCCTATGTCCTCCTCAGTCTGAGATTCATACCTTATCATTTCCCCAAATTCATATGTTGAAATCCTAAACTCCTAAGATAATGATCTTGGGTGGTGAGCATTTGGGAGGTGCTTGCATCATGAGGGTGGAGCTTTTGTGAATCAGATTCATGCTTTGTCGGGGGACGCTCTGGAGAGATCCCTACGTCCTTCCACCATGTGAAGATGCAGTGAAAAGGTGCCAGCTCTGAAGTCTGGGAGAAGGCCCAGACATCCCTGGGGGCTCAGATGGTAAAGCACCTGTCTACAATGCGGGAGACCTGGGTTCGATCCCTGGGTTGGCAAGATTCCCCGGAGAAAGGAGGAGCCTGGTGTCCATGGGGTCCCAAAGAGTTGGGCACGACGGGGTGACTTCACTTTAGTGGCTAAGATGTGTCCAATTATTTTGCATCCCATGGATGCCAAAATGTGACCAGACTGGTGACTTGATCTTAGACTTCTCCACAATTATAAGCAATAAGTTTCTGTTGTTATAAGAGACCTAGTCTCCTATTTTTTTATAGTAGCCCAAACAGACTAAGTCACCTTCTAGACAATGAATAACCTCACTATCTGATTTACAGAAAAGGTGTGATGCCCTCAAATTTGACTATTATTGGTCAACATGGTTACATTTGCAGAATCCTGTACTTCTTTTATAGGTCTCGGGAATACTAATGCGTGTTTATCCTTTCATTCAGGGTATGTCCTTCAACTTGTGCTTTTAATGCCAGTTTTTATCATTATTCTTTAGGATCTTGCTCTATCAATTTCTCTCCCTCCATCTTTCTCAATCTGTTTGTTTTTCTGTCCTGAATCTTGTTTCTTATCTCTAGGCATATTTATATTTCTTGTAAAAATTTTATTTTATTTTTAATATAAATTTATTTATTTTAATTGGAGGCTAATTACTTTACAATACTGTAGTGTTTTGCCATACATTGACATGAATCCGCCACAGGTGTACATGTGTTTCCCATCCTGAACCCCCCTGCCACCTCCCTCCCCATACCATCCTTCTGGGTCATGCCAGTGCACCAGCCCCAAGCACCCTGTATCATGCATTGAACATGGACTGGCAATTCATTTCACATATGATAATATACATGTTTCAATATAATTCTCTTTTAACTGAGGTACAGTTGATATACAACATTGTATAAATTTTAGGTGTGCAACATAGTGATATGATATATATTTAGTCAGTTCAGTCAGTCATGTTTGACTGTTTGCAATCCTATGAAATGCAGCATGCCAGGTTTCCCTGTGCATCACCAACTTACAGAGCTTGCTCAAACTAATGTCTATCAAGTTGGTGATGCCATCCAACCATCTTATCCTCTATTATTCCTTTCTCCTCCTGCTTTCATTCTTTCCCAGCATCAGGGTCTTTCCCAGTGAGTCAGTTTTTTGCATCAGGCCAACGGATTAGAACTTCAGCTTCAGTATCAGTCCTTCTAATGAATATTCAGGACTTATTTCTTTTAGGATTGACTAGTTTGATTTCCTTGCAGTTCGAGGGACTCTCGAGTCTGCCCAAATACCACAGGTCAAAAGTATCTTCAGTGCTCAGCTTTCTTTGTAGTCCAATTCTCAGATACATACATGACTACTGGAAAAACCATTGCCTAGACTAGATGAACCTTTGTCTAATGTCTCTGAACCTAACATCTCTGCTTTTTAATATGCTGTCTAAATTGGTCATAGCTTTTCTTCCAAGAGTAAGTGTCTTTTAATTTCATGGCTGCAGTTACCATCTACAGTAACTACCATCTACACCTTTATTTTGGAGCCCCCCGAAATAAAGTCTGTCACTGTTTCCATTGTTTCCTCATCTATTTGCCATTAAGTGATGGGACCAGATGCCATGATCTTCGTTTTCTGAATGTTGAGCTTTAAGCCAACTTTTAAACTCTTCCTCTTTCACTTTCATCAAGAGTCTCTTCAGGTCCTCTTCACTTTCTGACATAAGGGTGGTGTCATCTGCATATCTGAGATTGATATTTCTTCTGGAAATCTTGTTTCCAGCTTGTGCTTCATCCAGGCCAGCATTTTGCATGATGTACTTTGTATAAGTTAAATAAGCAGAGTGACAATATATAGCCTTGATATACTCTTTTCCCAATTTGGAACCAGTCTGTTGTTCCATGTCCAGTTCAAACATTTTCTTCTTGACCTGCATAAAAGTTTCTCAGGAGGCAGGTAACATGGTCTGGTATTCCCATCTCTTGAAGAATTTTCCACAGTTTGTTGTTATTCAAACAGTCAAAGGCTTTGGCATAGTCAATAAAGCAGAAGTAGATGTTTTTCTGGATGCTTTTTCTATGATTCAATGGATGGTGGCAATTTGATATAGGTGCATGTATATGTACGTATATATAAGCATATCTCATTTAATTGCACTTTGCTTTTGCTTTATTGCAAAGATACTGTGCTTTTTACATATTGAAGGTTTATTACAACTCTTAAGTCTATCGGTACCATTTTTCTAAAGCATTATTTTTTATTTAGGGTATGTAGATTTTTAAGACAAGACTGTTGTACACTTAACAGATTACAATATAGTGTAAACATACCTTTTATATGCACTGGGAAACAAAAAAAATTTTTTTGTGTGACTTGCTTTAGTGTGGTAGTCTGGACCCAAACCCCTGCAATATCTTGAAAGTATGCCTGTATGTATGTGTGTGTATGTATGTATGTATGTGTGTGTGTGTGTATAATATATGTATGTATGTGTATATATGTTATATATATGATATATATATGTATATATATATGTTATATATATGATATATGAACCACAATAAATCTAGTGGTTAACTTATATCACTACACATAGTTATAAATGTTCTTCTTGTGATGAGAATTTTTAAGATTTACCCTCTAAACAGCTTTCAAATATACGTTACAGTTAGAACCGGACATGGAACAACAGACTAGTTCCAAATAGGAAAAGGAGTATGTCAAGGCTGTATATTGTCACTCTGCTTAGTTAACTTATATGCTGAGTACATCATGAGAAATCCTGGGCTGGAAGAAGCACAAGCTGGAATCAAGATTGCTGGGAGAAATTATCAATAACTTCAGATATGCAGATGATACCACCCTTATGGCACAAAGTGAAGAGGAACTCAAAAGCTTCCTGATGAGAGTGAAAGAGGAAAGTGAAAAAGTTGGCTTAAAGCTCAACATTCAGAAAACGAAGATCATGGCATCTGGTCCCATCACTTCATGGGAAATAGATGGGGAAACAGTTGAAACAGTGTCAGACTTTATTTTTGGGGGCTCCAAAATCACTGCAGATGATGACTGCAGCCATGAAATTAAAAGATGCTTACTCCTTGAAAGGAAAGTTATGACCAACATAGATAGCATATTCAAAAGCAGAGACATCTGTCTAGTCAAGGCTATGGTTTTTCCAGTGGTCATGTGAAAGTTGGACTGTGAAGAAAGATGAGCACTGAAGAATTGATGCTTTTAAACTGTGGTGTTAGAGAAGAGTCTTGAGAGTCCCTTGGACCACAAAGGGATCCAACCAGTCCATTCTAAAGGAGATCAGTCCTGGGTGTTCTTTGGAAAGACTGCTGCTAAAGCTGAAACTCCAATGTTTTGGCCACCTCATGTGAAGAGTTGACTCATTTGAAAAGACTCTGATGCTGGGAGGGACTGGGGAGAAGGGGACAACAGAGGAGAGATGGCTGGATGACATCACTGACTCAATGGACATGAGTTTAGGTGAACTCTGGGAGTTAGTGATGGATAGGGAGGCCTGGCGTGCTGTGATTCATGGGGTCGCAGAGTCAGACACGACTGAGTGACTGAACTGAACTGATTGTTTACTATAGCTACTGTGCTACACTTTACATCCCCAAGATTTATTTCTTATAACTGGAATTTATACCTTTTGACCACCTTCACTCATTTCACACATCTTCTCTCTGACAGCCACCAATCTGTTCTTTGTAGCTATGATTTTTTGTTTTCAATTCCACATGTAAAAAAGATCATACCGTATTGGCCTTTCTCAGTCTGATTTATTTCACTTAGCAAAATGTCCTCAGGGTCTGTCCACATTGTAGCAAGTGGGAGGATTTCTTTCTTTTTATGGCTGAAAATATTCCATGTATACATGTATCTATTCATAATTCACGGTTTCTTTATATATTTATCTGTTAGTGGACTTAGGTTTATTTCATGTCTTGACTGTTGTAAATCATAAATAGGGGTGCAGATATCAGATATCCTTATGAGTTAGTGACTTTGTTTCCTTTGGATATATACCCAGAATGGAAATTTCTGGATAATACAGTTGCTCTATTTTTAATTTTTTGAGGAAACTCCATACTGTTTCTGTAGTGGCTGCACCAAGGTACTTTCCCACCAGCAGCACACAAGTGTTCATTTTTCTCTGTATTCTTGACAACATTGCTTCCCCTCCCCTACTCTTGGTTCAAATTGTCTACTTGCTTAGAGGGTGGCTGTTGTGAAGTATTGATATATAGCAATTCCTAATGCCATTAAAAAGAATTTTCTAGAGCATGACAGTGATCTTGTATATCCTTCATTATGACTTGTTACATCTTTAATTACAAAATATTAGAGGAGCACAACTAAAATTTAGGTTTTCTGTTGTGAAATGATTAAATTATTTTATAGCTAGATAACAAAAGTTTCTTTTGATTGTCAAAACGCTGACTCTGTTGTTGACTCTGTTCTTATGGCAACTTTTTAAGACATTTTGATAAATTAGTCCTTATATTTTATGTTGTTCCTAAAAATTCTAAAAATTGTTGTGTTTTAAATAAATAACATCTTTAATTACAAAATATTAGAGGAGCACAACTAAAATTTAGGTTTTCTGTTGTGAAATGATTAAATTATTTTATAGCTAGATAACAAAAGTTTCTTTTGATTGTCAAAACGCTGACTCTGTTGTTGACTCTGTTCTTATGGCAACTTTTTAAGACATTTTGATAAATTAGTCCTTATATTTTATGTTGTTCCTAAAAATTCTAAAAATTGTTGTGCTTTTAAATAAATTTGAGAAGGAAATGGCAACCCACTCCAGTATTCTTGCCTGGAGAATCCCATGGATAGAGGAGCCTGGTGGGCTACAGTCCACGGGGTCACAAAGAGTTGGACATGACTGAGCAACTTCACTTTCACTTTATATTAGTAATTGCTATGCTTTTAAATATTGCTGTGCTTTTAAATATTGCTTGTACTAGTAATTATATCTTGTGTTTAAAAAGCATATTTGTGTCTTGTCTCACCTGACAATTTGCTTTACTTTTTTTACTTTCCCTTATCAGATCCTAAGTTCTTAATAATAAAATTGTTAAGGTGTCTTTCCTGCTTGAATTCCCTATGTGTGTTTTGGAGTGGCCACCATGGAACACAAAGATTTGCTTTCTCACTCTGTAAAGAAGAAGCATAATAGAAATAATTAAGTTTGCTTTGGCCTTCTTCCAATGTAATTTGTTTGAAACATTTGTGATCACCAAATTTGACATAGAAGAAAGACTGGTGAATCACTATAAAAGTAGCCTTTTAAGTTTAATTATATATAAGGAAAAATATTGATGTGAATGTATTTCAGTGATTGTATGTTTAAGTTAAAGGAGACATATTCATGTTTATGCATAAATACTGGGAAAATATCTATCTCTAAAGTGATTTTCTTTCTAGGTTTCATCAATCAGGCATGATCATAGTACTTACATAATACAAACCCAAAGTCCTACCAGTTTTTCAAGGTTGGCATATTCAAAATAAGTTCTTACTCCCATGGCAATCGTTGACTTCATTCTTGTAGATTGATTGTGTGTTGTAACTTGAGAGAAGATTCTATTCTTCAATTCTGTGAGTGCTGATTAGCATAATGCATTAGCCAGAGCTGTTAGTATTATAACCATAACAGGGATAAATTAACTACATTAAAAAATTAGCTCTGATGAGAAAACTTTGAAGAAAACTTTAAAATGTGTTTCTTTTCCTGAATACAACATAATCTTGCAGAACTATAAAGCTGAGGCCTCCACAGGGAGGCCCTTTTGAGCACCTCCAAGCACATTGCCTTTGGCAATGAGATATAACAATGTTTTGCTTACTGTATATTTATCATCAAGATGGGTCAAAGCTTTCCCTTGTTTTAAAGCCATGTTAACAGTTAAAAAAAAAAAATTCTTGGCCTTATGTTTCCCATTGGAAGAATGTCTACCTACCCCTCCAGTGACTGTGGGAATGCGTGTTACTGTCACAATCATTAAAGAATGCTGCAGAAGTTTATCTGCTAGCTAGAAACTACATTGTTCTTATCACCATAATCTTCTTAAAAAAGTGAAAGGAAAAATGACTTTTGAAAAAAATGCAAGCCTCCAAATTCACCAAGCAGCTTCAGCTATTTTGGCCCAAGATGCTCATTTAGCACTGACATTTCATTCTGTTCCTTCAGAATCACAAATGTTGTCACCAAATGCACTTATGGCAGCTCACACTTAATGAGACTGAGAACTTCGGTTTCCATGGTAGATTTTGCCTTATTCTATGTAGATATAACTTCCCTGGTGGCTCAGACAGTAAAGAGTCTGTCTACAAAGTGGGAGACCCGAGTTTGATACGTGGGTTGGGAAAATACCCTGGAGAAGGAAATGGCAATCCACTCCAGTACTATTGCTTGGAAAATTCCATGGACAGAGGAGCCTGGTAGGCTACAGCCCATGGAGTGGCAAAGAGGCAGACACAACTGAGCGACTTCACTTCACTATGTAGATATAGCTAAATATTGTCAAGTAATAGTCTCAAAATATCATCACCAAAAGGAAACTTAAAATTATTTATAAATTAATGACAATGAATGTATTACCTGTTGATATTTATGGGATGGTGTTAAAATAGTTCTTAGAGGTTAATTTACAACCTCAATTGCTTAGACTAAAGAAAGGAAAAAAGCTATATCTTAAGTCAGGAATCAGGAAAGGAACAAAAGTAGAAACAAAGCAAAATAAAAATGAGTAGAAAAAATTAAAAAGAAGTGTTAGAAATAATAGGTTCAAAAAACCTGGAAGATAGTTATTGGAAAATATAATTGTGTATAATCTTTATCAAGATTGATCAAGGGATGAAGAGAAAATGCACAGATAATAGTTGCACTACAAAAAGGCAACATGACTGAGAGATATTTTCAGATTAATAAAATAATTCTTAGAAGTCTGTGAACAAGTTTATGCCAATACATTTGAGAACTTGGATGAAATAGAAAATTTTATAGTAAATATAAATTAAGCCTGAACATAAAATAGAAATTCAAGTAAACCAATAAAAAAATAAATAAGTAATCAAAATCTCACTCAACAAAGGATGCCATATAACTGGATGGTCTTATAGATAAATATTATCAAACTTAAAAATAAAGATATTTCACATATGCACACACACACACACACACACACACACGTATAAATTGATATAATTCACATATATGACACCACCCTTATGGCAAAAAGTGAAGAAGATCTAAAGAGCCTCTTGGTGAAAGTGAATGAGGAGAGTGAAAAAGTTGGCTTAAAGCTCAACATTCAAAAAACTAAGATCATGGCATCCAGTCCCATCACTTCATGGCAAATAGTTGGGGAAACAGTGGAGACAGCAGCTGACTTTATTTTGGGGGCTCCAAAATCACTGCAGATGGTAACTGCAGCCATAAAATTAAAAGACACTTACTCCTTGGAAGGAAAGTTATGACCAACCTAGACAGTATATTAAAAAGCAGAGATATTACTTTGCCAACAAAAGTCCATCTAGTCAAACTATAGTTTTTCCAATAGTCATGTATGAATCTGGGAGTTGGACTATAAATAAAGCTAAGTGCTTTTGAACTGTGGTGTTGGAGAAGACTCTTGAGAGTCCCTTGGACTGCAAGGAGATCCAATCAGTCCATTCTAAAGGAGATCAGTCCTGGTGTTCTTTGGAAGGACTGATGTGAAGAGCTGACTCATCTGAAAAGACTCTGATGCTGGGAAAGATTGAGGGCAGGAGGAGAAGGGGATGACAGAGGATGAGATGGTTGGATGGCATCACTGACTCAATGGACATGGGTTTGGGTCAACTCTGGGAACTGGTGATGGACAGGGAGGCCTGGTGTGCTGTGGTTCATGGGGGTAGCAAAGAGTTGGACATGACTGAGTGACTGAATTGAACTGAACTGACATATAAGATCATGTAAGTTAAGATGTAAAATGACGATTCATGTCAGTGTATGGCAAACAGTATTGTAAAGTAGAATAAAAATAAAATTAAAAAATAATAAAAAAATGCTTAGAACTGAAAAAAAGATGTAAAATGTGTTTATTTAATAGATTTTTGTAGTGTAATATGATTGCCACTGTAGAGATAGCTAACACCTCTATCACAACACACAATTATCATTTATTTTTTGTGGAGAAAGTACTTAAGATCTAGTCTCTTAGTAATTTTCAAGTATATAAAATAATATT
>SJYC01091855.1:0-18352 GCA_006408675.1 Madoqua kirkii | reverse complement strand
GTTTGGTTGGAATTACATTAAACCTTGCAAATAATTTGGAAAGGATAAACATCTTTAAAAAATAACGTTTAATTGTATTTTGAAAATGCAATATTTTAACTAAAAATAGCTATTATAGAACATTTAGTATGTAGAAGTGATCTATCTAGAATAGTTTTCTTGGTAGTCATGCAGTATGAGGTGGTTTTTTTTTTTTTTTTTTGAGTTTTCTTGGTATTGAATCATTTAAAAGTGTTTTGGCTAGTGAAGTTGTTTAGATAGACCATGGTACAGTTCAGTTCAATGCTGTAGCCTGTATTGATGCATCTGCACTCATAAATTATACAAATGGCAAGTCAATATTAGCATTTTGTTTACCTAATAAATTTGAGTAAAATTGCTGAGACCACATACTTCGTATCTAAAGACAAATACTTTATGCATTTCTTACATGGAATAATGTTGATTTGATGGTCAAGCAGATAACAGCGTGTAACTGTACTTTGCATATTCTACTACCATATATTTGAAGGCCATTTAAAATCTTCTATTTGAAAAATGTCTATAGCTGGCATATCTGTTCTATGAGGCTTATTTCTTTACAGAGAGAACATTTTTGAAAATGAGATTAGAATGCATTACCTTATGTAGTAACAATGCCAGAAACAACTAGGATAGTTTTTATAGACTAGGTAAGGAAATGAATTAATGGCTTATCTCTGTCACTTTTGAGAGTATAATTTTCTATGAATTCAGAAATATGTTCAGTCTATAATCCTGATAATATAAAATTCCTAGTATTACCATTATTATTCATAATAGTTTATGTATCATTGAGGGGATAATTGCACATTATTTATAGCTTTTTGGGTATCAAATTTGATTTGCAATTTCAGATAATGTAAATGTCTTAATTTTTAAATTAAAAAGAAGAATGTGACCTGTATATATTTCCCAGCACTGAAAATGTGCATGGTCTGTTCTTTCCAAATGTCTATCTACACTCATAGTAACAAGGTTTTGAAGAGCTATTATTACCAAGAAAGATACTAGCTGATCAAGAGGATAGGATACATATAATTAGTATAATTTTAGTAATAAGTTCATCTGGTTTGCTGTTATTTATACAACTTTAAATCACCCTGACCTACACATTTTTTCTTCTTAAGATTAAATTCTCTTTTCAAAATATGTGACAAGTTTATATTATGCATCATGTCTTGCATTCATGAACTGAAGGAACAATGTTCATTCAATTTCTCTTAGTTTTTTTATATCTCTACTTTTAAATATAGCTGTTTATATATAAAGTTCATTTTAGTCTTTACTTAGAGTTTTCTGATGTTGATTATTTAACTGATTTATGATAAGTATACATGGTGCTTTTCATCTTTCCTAGTGAGAGAGATGTTGCTGCAAGAAAATCACCTTGAAATTGCTGGTCACTGTTCCTGTATTGTCTGAAGAGAAGGGTCCTAATTTAAACATGGCATATATATCTGCTTTATGTCAGGCTTAATCCTCATGGAAGGGACTGGGATTCTGCATCCTTGATGTTACTATCACCAGAATCAGTCTAGACCCATTGCTGCTCTGGGGTGGCTCCTTGAACTAGGACAGAGCTGCGTCTGTGAAATTAGTATTTTAGAGTTAAGGATGAGTCCCTGAGGGCATGCTCAGAGGACTATGGTACTCTGAACAGAGATAGAACCCTTCTGAAAAGAGTCATAGGAAAGGAATTTCATTAACATTAGAACCTTCCTTTTCTCAGACTCCCTAAATCTCAGGTTAAAAATAACCTGAAAATATAATCTTGAACTTTCCTTTTTATTATTTTCTTCAATTGTTACTGTACTTCCTAAAAAGTGAAATTTGCATAGAAGATGTTTAAACTGAAGCTCTTAAGTACATCAAGTGTATTTTTACTGTCAGTTAATTTTGCCCTTAGTTTATGTTTTAAATTTGTTCTGAGGAAATAAGTATCTGCTCTATCAAGTTTGGGCTTCCCTGGTGGCTCAATGGTAGAGAATTCTCCTGCAATGCAGGAGATATGGGTTGGATCCCTGAGTGGGGAAGTGGCAACCCACTCCAGTATTTTTGCTTAGGAAAGCCCATGGACAGAGGAGCCTAGCGGGTCACAGTCCATGGGGGGACAAGAGTCAGAGAGGACTCATCAACTAAACAACAACTATTGTATTTTGTCTTCAAACACTTAAATTGGAATTTTTATAACATTTAACGATGACTTGATTCTAATTCAGGAATATCTAATATGATATTTAAAAGAAAAACAGATGTGTTTTGATGAATGATCAAATCAGAAAAGAAGTGGGGTCATGGCTTCAAAGCACTGGTCCAAATGTTAATATTCCAGCCAACCAGAAGATGTCACTATTGTGTATAGAATGTATAAAAGAAGAAAGAGAAAATAAAGTCAATAACTTTTCTACAGTTCCATTGTGCCTCTCCTAATCTTGCTAAATTTCCTCTAGAGCTCTTTGAAAGAAAACACTGGGATGAAACATTGTCTTCAAGCTGACAGGCACCAAAAAATTACTACCTTTATTGGACAGGCATGCCAGTCAGTCATACTCCTACGTCTTTTCATTTGGAAAAAAGAAATTAAAGTACACTGGCAGAAAAATTCCACCTTAATTAATAATTTTGTGTGGGGCAAACTGGGAATTAATAATCACACACTAGATCTGTTTTACCTCTAGCAAAAGAATGTGTCTATCATAAATAATTTAGCACATGTTAATTAAGAAAACAAACTATTTTGAAAATGCCTATAATGAAAGTAATAGTTCATTTAAAATAGAGAAAATAAGCTGCCAAATATACATTCCAAGTTAAGATTAATGGATGTCTTTAATAGATCACATTTTTAAACAATACTTTTAGTCTGTTAGATTTCTATTTTAAAGAAAATGATGTTGACATTTCTGTACCTGGTGTTATGAGAGACATTAAATACGATGTTTACTTCAGTTCTCGCATAGTTACTTTACAGTTTAGACAAGGAACCATATTGGTGAGGCAGCTTCTTTGTGGGTAAAAAAATCTTTGCTGGACATATTTACTCTGGGAGCAAACAGTGAGGAAAGACAGGAAGACATGAACTGGATCCCAGTTGCCTGCAAGGCTTAGTAGTCTGAACAGCTGGACTTATTTCGGGTCACTGGCAGGTTTGACAGGATGGATATCAAAAGAACAGCAACTAGACAACATCAGGAATGTTTTCCACTGAGTTATTTTCATAGAATATTTTCTTATTTTACCCTTCTTTTCATTTAGCTCCAAGTTGAAGTCTACTTTAAATACATATAATTATGCATTGAGACATAGTAACTAACTTGATTGAAATTAGAAAGTATCCCTTTTTTTCTGGTTTAGGTAGTACCAAAAAGTGACAAATGGCAAAATATATTGACCCATGTACGCCTACAGTATCTGATCTGGCACATAACATAACAAATAGACAATTTATCAGTTTAAAGCCAAACTTTGAAAAAGAATAACGACAGCAAGCTCTAATTTGGACATGAGTCTGAGTGAACTCCAGGAGATGGTGATGGACAGGAAGGCCAGGCATGCTGCGATTCATGGGGTCTCAAAGAGTCGGACACGTCCGAGTGACTGAACTGAATGTCTATCAGGGAAACCAAGGCTTCCCTGGAGGCTCAGACTGTAAAGAATTTTCCTGGAATGCAGGAGATCTGGGTTTGATTCCTGGGGTGGGAAGATCCCCTGGAGAAGGACATGGCAACCCACTCCAGTATTCTTGCCTTGAGAATCCCAGGGACAGAGAAGCCTGGCAGGCTATAGTGCAGGGGACTGCAAACAGTCAGACATTACTGAGCGACTAAGCACAGCACACAATGCCTATCAAGTGCTTACTATGCATCAGGTATTATTACATGTACTTTGCATGCAGTACCTCCTCTTGATAAATTTGTGAGGTGAAATACAGAGAGGGTCAGTAAATTTTCCAATGGTTATTATACTAAAGAGAGGCAGAGTGGAGTTCCAAACCCTGACTGTGTAGCATCAGAGACCAGTTTCAGCCACACTACTCTGTATTACTTCTTTGAAATATTTGTAACACACCATTTAGCTGAGGTTTTCTCTTTCGTAAAATTTGTTGTTGCAATTTTCTGCCGATAACAAGTGGGAAGAGGTTTTCATGATCCACCTTAAGTTACTAACATAGATAAAAGAAAATGATCTTATTAAAATCTAGGCACTGGTTTTATTTTTTTATTCATCTTCAGTTCAGTTCAGTTCATTTCAGTCGTTCAGTCGTGTCCAACTCTTTGCGGCCCCATGAATCGTAGCACGCCAGGCCTCCCTGTCCATCACCAACTCCCGGAGTTCACTCAGACTCGTGTCCATCGAGTCCATGATGCCATCCAGCCATCTCATCCTCTGTCATTCCCTTCTCCTCCTGCCCCCAATCCCTCCCACATCAGAGTCTTTTCCAATGAGTCAACTATTCGCATGATGTGGCCTAAGTACTGGAGTTTCAGCTTTTGCATCATTCTTTCCAATGAAATCCCAGGGCTGATCTCCTTCAGAATGGATTGGTTGGATCTCATTGCAGTCCAAGGGACTCTTTATTCATCTTAACCTATCTTAATATTTAGAAGAGCCAGAGAATGTAATCTTCCTTCAGTGAATAATATTTTTATTCTTAAAAAGAAGGAAACTTTTAGTGAGGGGTCATTACAAACCAAAGGTCTTTGAATTGTGATCTCATTATTTTAGAAGCAAAAGAATTGGAGCTATTTTCTTTTCTTGCTTTGTGAACAACAGCACCCATTTGAAAGGCTGTGATTAGGGTGAATATTTTAACCGGAGAGAATGGCAAAATATATTGACCCATGTACGCCTACAGTATCTGATCTGGCACCTAACATAACAAATAGACAGTTTATCAGTTTAAAGCCAAACTTAAAACAGGGTGCATTCTAAATGTATTTCTTCAAATATATTTTTATTGTAAAAGAGGAGAGAAACACCTTAAGATAAATGTCTGTGCTAATGTTTTTTATGGTTTATTGACTCTTATAAGCATTTGAGAATCTTTTGAGATTTCTTAATTGAGATTAGAGGTGATGGGTTATTTTTTTTACCTCTTGGCCAATGGGATAGAGTTTGTATTGATATATAAAATAAAAGTTTCCAGATAATAAGATCTCTACATGGTTCATTTGAGTCATTTAGTTTATTTTTCCTCTTTATTGAGATATACTTGACATGTAACATTGTATAAGTTTAAGCCTACAATGTTGATTTGACACATTTATAAATTATACTATACTTACCAGGGTAGTGTTAGCCAGCACTAACTCTGTTTTATCAAAATTATCTCATTTTTGTGATGAGAACATTTAAAATTTAATCTCAACAACTCTGAAATATAATATAGTATTATTGACTAAAATCACTATGCTATGCATTAGGTCTCCAGAATTTGTTTATCTTCACTGACACTGGAAAGTTGTTTCTCCTACATCTTCCTGTTTCCCAGGCCTCCAGCCTCTGGTTGACACCATTCTCTCTTGGTTTCTTTGAGCTTGAGTTTTTAGATTCCACATATACTGTTGACTCTTGGACAACACAGGGGTTAGGCGGATGACCTTCTGCTCAGTCAGAGTTTTGCATATAACTAAAGCCTCTTGATGAAAGTGAAAGAGGAGAGTGAAAAAGTTGGTTTAAAGCTCAACATTCAGAAAACAAAGACCATAGCATTCGGTCCCATCACTTCATGGGAAATAGATGCAGAAACAGTGGAAACAGTGTCAGACTTTATTTTTGGGGGCTCCAAAATCACTGCAAATGGTGACTGCAGCCATGAAATTAAAAGACGCTTACTCCTTGGAAGAAAAGTTATGACCAACCTAGATAGTATATTCAAAAGCAGAGACATTACTTTGCCAGCGAAGGTCTGGCTAGTCAAGGCTATGGTTTTTCCTGTGGTCACGTATGGATGTGAGGGTTGGACTGTGAAGACGGCTGAGCACCGAAAAATTGTTGCTTTTGAACTGTGGTGTTGGAGAAGACTCTTGAGAGTCCCTTGGACTGCAAGGAGATCCAACTAGTCCATTCTAAAGGAGATCAGCTCTGGGTATTCTTTGGAAGGAATGATGTTAAAGCTGAAACTCCAGTACTTTGGCCACCTCATGTGAAGAGTTGACTCATTGGAAAAGACTCTGATGCTGGGAAGGATTGGGGGCAGGAGGAGAAGGGGACGACAGAGGATGAGATGGCTGGATGGCATCACTGACTCAATGAACGTGAGTCTGAGTGAACTCCAGGAAATGATGATGGACAGGGAGGCCTGGCGTGCTGCAGTTCATGGGGTCGCAAAGAGTCGGACATGACTGAGTGACTGAACTGAACTGAGCTGAACTGACTCTACTCAGTGTCTGTGATTTCCCACTGGCAAATCCAGCCAACCATGGATGGTAAAGTCCTGCAGTGTTTACTCTTGAAAAAAAAAAATCTTTAAGTGGATCTGCACAGTTCAAACCCATGTAAGGGCCAACTGTAAATGATATGATATAGCAATTGTCTTTTCTGTCTGATACTTCCTTTAGCATAAAGCCCTCAAGTGTTCATTCATGGTGTTTCAAATGGCAGAGTGTCCTTCCTTATGGCTGAATAATATTCCACTTGTGTTTGTATGTGTGTCTCTGTGTGTATTTCACATCTGCTTTATCCATTCATTTGTGGATGAACATAGGTTGTTTCCACATCTTGGCTGTTGTGAGTAATGCTCCAATAAACATGGGAGTGCAGACATCTTTTCCATACCTTGTTTTTATTTCTTCTGGATATATACCAAGAGTGGGATTGCTGGATCAAATAATAGTTCTATTCTAATATTTTGAGGAACTTCCATACTATTTTCCATAGTGATAGAACCAATTTATGTTCCCACCAACAGTGCACAAGAGTGTCTTCTTCTCCACGTCTTCTCTGACTCTTATCATCTCTTGTCTTCCTGATAGTCATTCTAACAGGTATGAGATGATGTTACATTGTGGTTTTGATTTGCCTTTACCTGCTGAGCTAGTGAGGCTGCATGCACTGATCTATAGCTCAGCAAGTAGAGTGAAGGGTATGTGTGAGCCATTTGGCATGGTGAGCCATTTGTTCTAATCATGTATAAAGCCTCAGAGCTGGGCAGGGAAATCCCATCAGAATGCCTTAGTTCTTATGAAATTTATGCAGTGAGGGATTAATCCATTTTAAATAAATAGATCAATGTAACAAATATTTATTAGTCATTTTAATATCAAGTCAGTAACTTAATGAGGGATATATGACAGGAAAAGTCCTGCTCTTATAAACTGGAGTAGAGGAGAAGGGACTGTGCTTATTTCTGCCTTGTAAATTTACTGAGTATATAATTCCTCTTATTATTCCTTTCTGTCTTTAGCAGATAATCTTGGTTAAAGACTCTGGTTTCTTATTGAACTTTTGGTTTAGTTGGGGAAACAAGTCACAGCTCTATATTTATATTTCCATAGATCTGCAAGGTTTCTCAGGAGATAGGTAAGATGGTACGGTATTCCCATCTCTTTAAGGACTTTTCACAGTTTGTTTTTCCACAGAGCTTTCTCAATCTGAGAAAGGAGTATGACAGGGCTGTCTGCTGTCATCATGTTTATTTAACCTATACACTGAGCACATCATGAGAAATTCTGGGCTGGATGAGTTACAGGCTGAAATGAAGATAGGTGGGAGAAATAGCAACAACCTCAGATATGTGGATGGACAGAGTAGTGAAGGACAGAGTAGTTGGCATGCTGCAGTCCATGGGATCACAAAGAGTTACATACGACTGTGTGACTGAGCAACAACATATTTGTAAGAGTGTAATTAATAATCTAGGGAAAAGAAGATAAAGCTAGATGAGTTGTATAATAAGATCCATATACATTCAAGGTGAGTGAGAGCTTGCTGTAGACTTAGGAGACCCGGGAAAACTTCATGGGAGATATGGAGCCATAGCTGGAACTTAGAAAATTGGTAAGGTTTTAGTTCTGTTCAGCTCAGTGGCTCAGTCGTGTCTGAGTCTGTGACCCCATGTACTGCAGTATGCCAGACCTCCCTGTCCATCACCAACTCCTGGAGTTTACCCAGACTCATGTCCATTGAGTCGGTGATGACATCCAAACATCTCATCCTCTGTTGTCCCCTTCTCCTTCTGCCTTCAATCTTTACCAGCATCAGGGTCTTTTCAAATGAGTCAGTTCTTGCATCAGGTGACCAAAGTATTGGAGTTTCAGCTTCAAAATCAGGTCTTCCAATGAACACCCGGGTTTGATCCCCTTTAGGATGGACTGATTGGATCTCCTTGCAGTCCAAGGGACTCTCAAGAGTCTCCTCCAACACCACAGTTCAAAGGCATCAATTCTTTGGTGCTCAGTTTTCTTTATAGTCCAACTCTCAAATCCATACATGACCACTGGAAAAACCATTGCTTTGATTAGATGGACCTTTCTGGCATTGTAATGTCTCTGCTTTTTAATATGCTGTATAGGTTGTTGATAACTTTTCTTCCAAGGAGTAAGCATCTTTTAATTTCGTGGCTGCAGTCACCATCTGCAGTGACTTTTGAGACCCCCAAAATAAAGTTTATTACTGTTTCCACTGTTTTCCCATGTATTTGCCAGGAAGTGATGGGAGTGGCCACTGTGCAGTGCAAAAGCAGCTGAGAGGAGATATCCCATGACCAAGGTGAAGAGCAGTGGCTGAGAGGAAATATCTCATGTCCAAGGTCAGGAGCAGAGGTTGTGAGGAGATACCCCACATTCAAGGTAAGGAGCTGCGGCTGCACTTTGCTGAAACAGCTGTGAAGAGATATCCCATATGTAAGATAAGAGAAACCCAAGAAAGATGATAGGTGCCAAGAGAGGGCATCAGAGGGCAGGAAGACTAAAACTATAATCACAGAAAACTAGCCAATCTGATCACATGGACCACAGCCTTGTCTAACTCAGTGAAACTAAGCAATGCCATGTGGGGCCGCTCAAGATGTCCGGGTCATGGTGGAGAGGTCTGACAGAATGTGGTCCACTGGAGAAGGGAATGACAAACCACTTCAGTGTTCTTGCCTTGAGAACCCATGAACAGTATGAATAGGCAAACAGATGGGACACTGAAAGACGAACTCCCCAGGGAAGTAGGTGCCCCAATGCTACTGCAGATCATGGAGAAATAACTCCAGAAAGAATGAAGGGATGGAACCAAAGCAAAAACAACACCCAGTTGTGGATGTGACCAGTGATAGAAGCAAAGTCCAATGCTGTAAAGAGCAATATTGCATAGGAACATGGAATGTTAGGTCCATGAATCAAGGCAAACTGGAAGTGGTCAAACAGGAAATGGCAAGCGTGAACATTGACATTCTAGGAATCAACGAACTAAAATGGACTGGAATGGGTGAATTTAATTCAAATGACCATTATATCTACTATTGCGGGCAGGAATCCCTCAGAAGAAATGGAGTAGCCATCATGGTCAACAAAAGAGTCCAAAATGCAGTACTTGGATGCAATCTCTGAAACAACAGAATGATCTCTGTTCATTTCCAAGACAAACCATCCATTATCACGGTAATTCAAGTCTATTCCCTGACCAGTAACACTGAAGAAGCTGAAGTTGAATGGTTCTATGAAGACCTATAAGACCTTTCAGAACTAACACCCCAAAAAGATGTCCTTTACATTATAAGGGACTAGAATGAAAAGTAGGAAGTCAAAAAATCCTGGAGTAACAGGCAAATTTGGCTTGGAGTACAGGATGAAGCAGGGCAAAAGCTAATAGAGTTTTGCCAAGAGAATGCACTGGTCATAGCAAACACCCTCTTCCAACAATACAAGAGAAGACTCTACACATGGAAATCACCAGATGGCCAACATCAAAATCAGATTGATTATATTATTTGCAGCCAAAGATGGAGAAGCTCTATATAGTCAGGGAAAACAAGTCCAGGAAATAACTGTGGCTCAGAAGATGAACTCCTTATTGCCAAATTCAGACTTAAATTGAAGAAAGTGAGGAAAACCCCTAGACCATTTAGGTATAACCTAAATCAAATCCTTTATGATTATACAGTGAAAGTGAGAAATAGATTTAAGGGACTAAATCTAATAGACAAAGTGTTTAATGAACTATGGACGGAGGTTCATGACACTGTGGAGGAGACAGGGATCAAGACCATCTCCAAGAAAAAGAAATGCAAAAAAGCAAAATGGCTGTCTGAAGAGGCCTTACAAATAGCTGTGAAAAGAAGAGAAGCAAAAAGTAAAGGAGAAAAGGAAAGATGAGTTCAGTTCAGTTCAGTCACTCAGTCATGTCCCCTTGACTCGCAGCACGCCAGGCCTTCCTGTCCATCACCAACTCCCAGAGTTGACTCAGACTCATGTCCATTGAGTTGGTAATGCCATCCAGCCATCTCTTCCTCTGTCGTCCCGTTCTCCTCCTGCTCCCCATCCTTCCCAGCATCAGAATCTTTTCCAATGAGTCAACTCTTCACATCAGGTGGCCAAAGTATTGGAGTTTCAGTTTCAGCATCAGTCCTTCCAAGGAACACCCAGGAATGATCTCCTTTAGAATGGACTAGTTGGATCTCCTTGCAGTCCAAGAGATTCTAAAGAGTCTTCTCCAACACCACAGTTCAAAAGCATCAATTCTTCGGCACTCAGCTTTCTTCACAGTCCAACTCTGTCATCCATACATGACCACTGGAAAACCATAGCCTTGACTAGGTGGACCTTTGTTGGCAAAAAGTAAAGGAGAAAAGGAAAGATGAGTTCAGTTCAGTTCAGTCACTCAGTCATGTCCCCTTGACTCGCAGCACGCCAGGCCTTCCTGTCCATCACCAACTCCCAGAGTTGACTCAGACTCATGTCCATTGAGTTGGTAATGCCATCCAGCCATCTCTTCCTCTGTCGTCCCGTTCTCCTCCTGCTCCCCATCCTTCCCAGCATCAGAATCTTTTCCAATGAGTCAACTCTTCACATCAGGTGGCCAAAGTATTGGAGTTTCAGTTTCAGCATCAGTCCTTCCAAGGAACACCCAGGAATGATCTCCTTTAGAATGGACTAGTTGGATCTCCTTGCAGTCCAAGAGATTCTAAAGAGTCTTCTCCAACACCACAGTTCAAAAGCATCAATTCTTCGGCACTCAGCTTTCTTCACAGTCCAACTCTGTCATCCATACATGACCACTGGAAAACCATAGCCTTGACTAGGTGGACCTTTGTTGGCAAAATAATGTCTCTGCTCTTCAATATGCTATCTGCTGCTGCTGCTGCTAAGTCGTTTCAGTCGTGTCTGACTTTGTGCGACCCCACAGATGGCAGCCCATTGGGCTCTGCCATCCCTGGGACTCTCCAGGCAAGAACACTGGAGTGGGTTTCCATTTCCTTCTCCAATGCATGAAAGTTAAAAGAGAAAGTGAAGTCTTTCTGTTGTGTCTGACTCAGCGACCCCATGGACTGCAGCCTACCAGGCTCCTCCGTCCATGGGAGTTTCCAGGCAAGAGTACTGGAATGGGATGCTATCTAGGTTGGTCATAACTTTTCTTCCAAGGAGTAAGCATCTTTTAATTTCATGGCTGCAATCACCATTTGCAGTGATTTTGGAGCCCCCCAAAATAAAGTCTGACACTGTTTCCACTGTTTATTTCCCACAGAGTGATGGCACCAGATGCCATGATCTTCGTTTTCTGAATGTTGAGCTTTAAGCCAACATTTTCACTCTCCTCTTTTACTTTCATCAAGAGGCTCTTTAGCTCCTCTTCACTTTCAGCCATCAGGTGCTGTTATCTGTATATCTGAGGTTATTGATATTTCTCCTTGCATTCTTGGTTCCAGCTTGTGCTTCATCCAGCCTATTGTTTCTCATGATGTACTCTGCCTATAAGTTAAATAAGCAGTCTGACAATATACAGCCATTACATTCTCCTTTTTCTATTTGGAACCAGTCTGTTGTTCCATGTCCAGTTCTAACTGTTGCTTCCTGACCTGCATACAGATTTCTCAAGAGGCAGGTCAGGTAGTCTGATATTCCCATCTCTTCAAGAATTTTCCATAGTTTATTGCGATCCACACAGTCAAAGGCTTTGGCATAGTCAATAAAGCAGAAATAGATGTTTTTTGGAACTCTCTCACTTTTTAGATGATTCAACAGATGTTGGCAATCTGATCTCTGGTTCTTCTGTCTTTTCTAAGATGAGCTTGAACATCTGGAAGTTCATGGTTCACTTATTGGTGAATCCTGGCTTAGAGAATTTTGAGCATTACTTTACTAGCATGTGAGATGAGTGCAATTGTGTAATCGTTTGATCATTCTTTGGCATTGCTTTTCTTTAGGATTGGAATGAAAAGTGTCCTTTTTCAAGTAAGATTTAGAAAGGAGAAACAGCAAAAGGAGCCAGGCAGGCAAATGTAGAGAAACAAAGCTAGGTAGGGAATAGTGTTACATGAATATGGTTAAGTCAAAATTGCTGGAAGATGACTTTTGGTTGACAAACCAATTTCTGTTGGTAGAAATTTCTTAGACTATCCATTATGCTGGTAGTCTAGGTCTAGGATTGCCAGGAGTTGAAGATTTTCATTTTAAATTCCAATTTAGTATGACTGAAGGGAAAAAAAAACAGTCTTTATATTTCATTCTCTCATAGGAGAAGTTCCTGTCAATTAAATTATGCTGGTATTTAATTTTATGTGTGGGCTCAATAGTATATAACTCCCATATTCTGGGATTAAATCTGTGATAAAATTTACTCTGAAATAGAATCCACTGGAATGCTCATGGGTTAAGAGCTGATAAGGCTAATGTTCTTTCCTTTGTTTTGAAGAGATTGTTTGAACCGTTTCTTACTGGAATTAGAGAAAATATTAAGTACAAAGCATGAAAACATTTATGGAGATTTAGTTAAAATGAGATTTACTAATTTACTGCTCTTTCTTAAATATTACAATCACAAAATAATATCATCCTCTGAATGATGAAGCAATCTTGATATGAAAATAGAATTAATCTAAGAGGTAGAAAACAAGCTTTCAACTCTAACTTGAAATTTGATATCTTACTTTCTGTCATGGGGAACAGTTCCAAGTTTATTTCATAGGTACATAATTAGAAATATATATGTTGGAAATAATTTTGGGTAACATAATGCTTGTTACAGTTTGGTGCACATACTAATACTAAATAACCAAAATTTGAGAGCAGTTGATATATTGAAATGATTTTAAAGTAAGTGCTTGTATTATAGAATCTTTTGGCCAAAATAATAACAGAATATAGAGGGGATTTTCTTTTGGTGGATTAAAAAAAAGCCCTTTTATCTATATCTCAAAAGCAGACTTCACCAAACTCTTTCTCTTTCTAGTAGAATTCAATAAAATTTAATTATTTACATGCCTTTATGAGAGCTGGGATGAAGTTTACAAAATGTCATATTTTGAAAAATTGGATGATTTGTTCCAATTTAGATGTGGTCACAACCAAGCATGATTTTAAGTATATTTTTCTTAGCTAAACATGGTAGAAATTTAAATATTTTAAAACTTTTATCAACATTCACTCAAGAAGTTATTTTCAAAATCATATCTAGCTTTAAGGTAGTTGCTGTGGTAAGTTACAGAACAAATTCTGTCAAGTTATACTCCATTTAGGACAGGCAGTGCAGTGTTAAAGAATCCACCTGCCAATGCAAGAGACACAGGAGATGTGAGTTTGATCCCTGGGTTGGGAAGATCCCCTGGAGAAGGAAATGGCAACTCCAGTATTCCTGCCAGGATCTTCTGATGGATAGAGGAGCCTGGGGATCCTCTGTGGCCTTTAGCCACAGTCCATGGGGATTCCAAGAGTTGCACATATTTCAGCGTATTTAGGGCACTATGATGGCCATTAAATATTAGCAACTCTGGTACTTACAAAGAGTATACTTTGGTGTTTCAGGGATTATTACAACCCTTTATGTTCAATAGTCACATAAACAGAAACTTTGTATAACCAGAAATGGAAATCAGATCACTATTTATTCTTGCTATGTTGGTAATATATATAAAAAATGTTATTAGGAATCTTGTCAATTGTTACAGTATTATAGGTTTAAACATACCCTTGGTAAAAATTCAGCAGCCATGCCTCTTAAGTTTAGCTTATTTTGCTCTTCACAGAAATCACTGTAATTTATTTTAGCTTGAAATTTCTATAATTTTTAGGCCTAACCAAATAGTTTCCATTTTCAGAAATTTTTATTTGACCCTACTGAATCTTTTCTCTGTGATATTCTGATGGTTTTTGATGTATAGTTTCTATCTGTTCTCATATTTAATTATTTTCCTTAATCACCTGGCTACTTATTTTCTAGTGTCTGCAGTATATAGAAGCTTCAATAAAAGTTACTGAATTTACTTTTCATCCATAGGTCCTGGGGAAAACAAAAACATATGCACAGACATACTAATATTTCATATAGGTTTAAACATACCTTGGTAAAAATTCAGCAGCCATGCCTCTTAAGTTTAGCTTATTTTGCTCTTCACAGAAATCACTGTAATTTATTTTAGCTTGAAATTTCTATAATTTTTAGGCCTAACCAAATAGTTTCCATTTTCAGAAATTTTTATTTGACCCTACTGAATCTTTTCTCTGTGATATTCTGATGGTTTTTGATGTATAGTTTCTATCTGTTCTCATATTTAATTATTTTCCTTAATCACCTGGCTACTTATTTTCTAGTGTCTGCAGTATATAGAAGCTTCAATAAAAGTTACTGAATTTACTTTTCATCCATAGGTCCTGGGGAAAACAAAAACATATGCACAGACATACTAATATTTCCTTGTTTTATGAAGTGATTTACTGAATTTTTACTAAAAGTAAATATTAAAGTCACCTTAATTTTCATATAAGTAGGCATATCTAGGAATTTTCCTAATATCAAATTATAAATCACACATTTCTGAAGGAAATCTCTGTATCCTTTGCTTTGTTTTTTGTCATGTGGAAGGACTTCATAAAATTCCAATGCTATTTCTATCTTCCATTTATTTCTCTGAGAGAGAATGTCTCACCTGGTGAGTTTGAGAAGAGGAACTGAGGTTACTTTGTTCTTCTTCTTGGTCTTCATTTTGTGTTCTTTAGTCAGACTGCTGCAGAGCTCTTGAATTTGAGTCTCTTTCTGTCTGTGTTTTGGGGGAAGTCTGAGACAGTCCTGTGCTGCTTTTGCTTCAAGATACATGGTGTTAGTGGTAAAGAATCCGGATGCCATTGCAGGAGATTTGGGTTTGATCCCTGGGTTGGGAAGATCCTCTGGCATAGGAAAAGGCAACCCTCTCCAGTATTCTTGCCTGGAAAATTCCAGGGGCAGAGGAGCCTGGCTGGCTACAGTCCATGGGGTTGCATAGAGTTAGACATGACTGAGTGACTAAGCACAACACTTGCTGTCTTACTCAAGTACTAATATGCTTGGCAGAGTTGCAGATCAAACCATGTTTTCCAACACATTTCATAGAGATAAGTGTGATGTTTTGTGCGAAATTTGAATCTATCAATTGTTTTCAACCTAGAAAGTGAACAAGCAAATATTCTTGATTTGACTTCTTAAATCCCCAACAATCATCATACACTTTAAAATTTTTATTTAACACAATAACCACTTAAGTTCTTTTCTTCAACTTACTGGGGGAAATGTTGTGTTCACTCAGCACTTTTTCCCTAGTTTGAAATGTTAAATTTAACTTAGTAGAAATGAAATAGTATTAACAATCTCTGGAAAGTGAATTCCAAAAGAATCATATTTTAAGTTTATTACTAAGTGAACAAAGAGTGACTCTTTAAAAGTGACTTAAATCTTTTAGAATATTATTAATACTTTATTAGTTCAACTCAAAAACTGTGGCAAAGATTGTACATGCACTTTTACAAAAAGATTTTGGCCTTTGGACAAAATGAAAAGTGTGATGAATTAGAATATTTTTCTATGCTTTTATAACTACTTTTAGTTTTTTAATTTCTGCATTTCTGCTGATATTTGTCTTATGGCTAGAGATTTGAGGCATCTCCTTATGCTTAAGAAAACATGCGAGAGAGAAACAATGACTATGTATTTCAGTTTGCCAAATGTAGTCCTGGTATATTTGCTTGTTGTCTAAGTATAATTATTAATAGCAATTCTCTTCACTCTGAAAATGTCACATTAGGGTGATAAATTATATGCTCACACCCCAAAAAAGTACATAGTTACTGGCATTTGTGCATAGAATTATTCTTTTAGGTGTTTTAATCTAATTGTTTCATCAAAAGTGAAAGTGAAGTCACTCAGTCATGTCCAACTCTTTGCAACCCTATGGACTGTAGCCTACCAGGCATCTTGGTCCATGGGATTTTCCAGGCAAGAGTACTGGAGTGGGTAGCCACTCCTTTCTCCAGGGGATCCTCCCAATCCAGGGATCAAACCCAGGTCTCCCACATTGCAGGCAGATTTTTTACCAGCTTAGCCATAGGGAAGACCTTGTTTTGACTAGTCTGTACTAATTTTATTAGTATGTATTTAAGTGGAGATAATATTAGTACATGCAGCCTAGGATTACTAGGAAGATTTAACCCAGATGTTTGTGCATCCTCTGGCAATTTTTAAAGTTTATGATGCTAAAAATTTTTAATCAGCACAGATTCTGCATTAATTGAACCCCATCCATAAGTCTTCCTATCTTAGTGCCTGATTTTTGCGTCCAAAATTGCATTGTGTTAAATGACATCCAATTTCACTTGACTTTCAGAGTGTTGGTAAAAATGTCTGACCCTTAAGGTAATATGTTCTAGTGTCAAAATAACACGTTATGCAATTTGTGCTCTTGTACTCCTGTTGAATATTTAGCACTTAAGAAAAATATATATTTTTTTGCAATAAGCAATCAAGTCACATAGCACTTAATACAAGGGCTTTAAGTTGTTTAACAAACTCTGGCTTTAAACTGACAAGGGAAAAAAAACATGCAATGTTGCAGAAATGTATGACTTTAGTTATTGTATATTACTGAGAAAAGGATAGAGGCATATGAATAGATGATGTGTTTTAAGAAGAGGTCAATTTTTATCTTAATCTCATTTAGAAACTTCACAGTAAGTAAAGAAAAATTTCAGGAGAATAAATTCATCATGACATTCCAGATTGAGAAGAACCAACTATATACTATGCATATGCATGTGTACGTGTTTACCACATTTACCATGGATAGATGTTGCTCAGAGTGTCTGCCTTTACATATAATGACTTGAATCAATCCACTATTAGTACATGGTTAAAAAATACATAAGAAACTATTTTTAAATAATTGTTTTAATGCTAAACTTTTTTGGCACACACTGTTAACCAGAGTAGGCTATCAAAATAATGCTTTAGTGGTTTCAGTTCAGTGTTTAAAAAAAGCTGTAATAACACTAATGTTTAATAAAATCCTCTTATTCTCAGGATCAAAGAAGTCAGTCTAATACTATCTATCTACCACTAAACCCATCAATGACAATTTAGCTTCAGAAAATGTTTAATTTATGAATCTATTATTTTTCAGTTTAAATATTAATTTTAAAATTTATTTTTGAATTTCCATACAAATTGTGAAATTATTTGTTGCAGCTCTATGAAAAATACCGTTGGTAGCTTGATAGGGATTGCATTAAATCTGTAGATTGCTTTGGGTAGTATACTTATTTTCACTATATTGATTCTTCTGATCCATGAACATGGTATATTTCTCCATCTATTAGTGTCCTCTTTGATTTTTTTCACCCGTGTTTTATAGTTTTCTATATATAGGTCTTTTTTTTTCTTTAGTTAGATATATTCCCAAGTATTTTATTATTTTCATTGCAATGGTGAATGAAATTGTTTCCTTAATGTCTCTTTCTATTTTCTCATTATTAGTATATAGGAATGCAAGGGATTTCTGTGTGTTGATTTTGTATCCTCCAACTTTACTATATTCACTGAAACCTCGAATAGCCAAAGCAATCTTGAGAAAGTAAAATGGAACTGGAGGAATCAACCTGCCTGACTTCAGGCTCTATTACAAAGCTACAGTCATTAAGACAGTATGGTACTGCAACAAAAACAGAAATATAAATCAATGAAACAAAATAGAAAGCCCAGGGATAAATCCATGAACCTATGGACACCTTATCTTTGACAAATGAGGCAAGAATATACAATGGAAAAAAGACAATCTCTTTAACAAGTGGTGCTGGGAAAACTGGTCAACCACTTGTAAAAGAATGAAACTAGAACACTTTCTAACACCATACACAAAAATAAACTCAAAATGGATTAAAGATCTAAA
>SJYC01091854.1:0-18589 GCA_006408675.1 Madoqua kirkii | reverse complement strand
CTCTTTAACAAGTGGTGCTGGGAAAACTGGTCAACCACTTGTAAAACAATAAAACTAGAACACTTTCTAACACCATACACAAAAAGAAACTCAAAATGAATTAAAGATCTAAACGTAAGACCAGAAACTATAAAACTCTTAGTGGAGAGCATAGGCAAAACATTCTCCAACAAATCACAGCAGGATCCTCTATAACCCACCTCCCAGAATATTGGAAATAAGAGCAAAAATAAACAAATGGAACCTAATTAAACTTAAAAGCTTTTGCACAACAAAGGAAACTGTAAGCAAGGTGAAAAGACAGCCTTCAGAATGGGAGAAAATAATAGCAAATGAAGCAACTGACAAAGAATTAATCTCAAAAATATACAAGCAGCACCTACAGCTCAATTCCAGAAAAATAAACGACCCAATCAAAAAATGGGCCAAAGAACTAACCAGACTTTCCTCCAAAGAAGACATTCAGATGGATAACAAACACATGAAAAGATGTTCAACATCACTCATTATCAGAGAAATGCAAATCAAAACCACAATGAGGTACCATTTCACGCCAGTTAGAATGGCTGTGATCCAAAAGTCTACAAGCAATAAATGCTGAAGAGAGTGTGGAGAAAAGGGAACCCTCTTACACTGTTGGTGAGAATGCAAACTAGTGCAGCCACTATGGAGAGAAGTGAGGATATGCCTTAAAAAACTGAAAATAGAGCTGCTTTATGACCTAGTAATCCCACTGCTGGGAAACCAGAATTGAAAGAAACACGTGTACCCCAATGTTCATTGCAACATTGTTTATAATAGCCAGGACATGGAAGCAACGTAGATGTCCATCAGAAGATGAATGAATAAGAAAGCAGTGGTACATATACACAATGGGGTATTACTAAGCCATTAAAAAGGATGCATTTGAATCAGTTCTAATGAGGTGGATAAAACTGGAGCCTATTATACAGAGTGAAGTAAGCCAGAAAAAAAACACCAATGCAATATCAGTTCAGTTCAGTTCAGTCACTTAGTCGTGTCTAACTCTTTGTGACCCCATGAATTGCAGCATGCCAGGCCTTCCTGCCCATCACCAACTCCCGGAGTTCACTCAGACTCATGTCCATCGAGTCAGTGATGCCATCCAGCCATCTCATCCTCTGTTGTCTCCTTCTCCTCCCGCCCCCAATCCCTCCCAGCATCAGAGTCTTTTCCAAGGAGTCAAATCTTCACATGAGGTGGCCAAAGTACTGGAGTTTCAGCTTTAGCATCATTCCTTCCAAAGAATACCCAGGGCTGATCTCCTTCAGAATGGACTGGTTGGATCTCCTTGCAGTCCAAGGCACTCTCAAGAGTCTTCTCCAACACCACAGTTCAAAAGCATCAATTCTTTGGTGCTCAGCCTTCCTCACAGTCCAACTCTCACATCCATACATGACCACAGGAAAACTAATGCATATATATGGAATTAAGAAAGATGGTAACAATAACCCTGTATGTGAGACAGCAAAAGAGATACAGATGTATAGAAAAGTGTTTTGGGCTCTGTGGGAGAGAGTGAAGGTGGGATGATTTGGGAGAATGACATTGAAACATGTATAATATCATATGTAAAATGAATGGCCAGTCTAGGTTTGGTGCATGATATAGGATGTTTGGGGCTGGTGCACTGAGATAACCCAGAGGGATGGTATGGGGAGGGAGGTGAGTGGGGGGTTCAGGAAAGGGAACACGTGTACACCTGTGGTGGATTCATGTCACAGTATGGCAAAACCAATATAATTTTGTAAAGTAATTAGCCTCCAATTAAAATAAATAAATTTATATTAAAAATAAATGTAAAAATTATTTTTAATTAGCTGTGTAATATTTATGGATGTATTTAAGTCTCACGTTGATGAAATTGTTTGCCAACAAAAGGATTTTACAAATATTATTTTCTTTGGGAAAACATTGTATTCTGGTTCTTGGTAAACTTTCCTGAAAGACATGAAGTGATCTCTTAATAGACTTGAAAATATGGATTATAGAATCAGGTTTTGTAGCAACAAGGTGGTGGGATGGTCCTTGGTTCCTGAGGGCAGATGTGATTGGCTTATTTGAGTCATCCTACAGGTTCGCAGGAGAAGGCAATGGCAACCCACTCCAGTACTCTTGCCAGGAAAATCTCATGGACAGAGGAGCCTGGTAGGCTGCAGTTCATGTGTTCGTTAGAAGTTGGACATGACTAAGCGACTTCACTTTCACTTTTCACTTTCATGCATTAGAGAAGGAAATGGTAACCCACTCCAATGTTCTTGCCTGGAGAATCCCAGGGACGGGGAGCCTGGTGGGCTTCCGTCTATGGGGTCGCACAGAGTTGGACATGACTGAAGCAACTTAGCAGCAACAGGCTTGCAGTGAACTGAAGCCCAGGACTCGGGTATAAGCAGGTACTGAGTCTGGTTTCCATGATGGGGATTGTTTGGTTAAGGGGCCTCATATTTGAGAGAAGAGTGGAGAAGGGGCTGTTGTTAGGCCTTTGGATTCCTTCTCCCATGTAAATGTCAAGGCAGCTCATAGTTATTATTTCAGGCTTTAAATGACATTGACTTAATTTCAGAGTTAGATATTAAGAGGATATAGGTTATTACTACCAATAAATCCACATTGCTGCAAATATCAAACAGTACAGGCAATAGAGTCTTCCACATGTAGGTTTTTCAATTTGAGTTTATGGTTTTTGGCTTCTTGTTATTATTTTTCAAGGTGAGGAGGCTCAATATCATAAGATGAGCTATACTTAAACTGATTTCAATAGACTCAGATGGCAATTTTGGCTTGAAATAAAATTTATGCCCAATTTGCCAAGGATATTATGTCTTTGTGGAAAAAAAAATCAGCTACTACTTATATTTTGTGTTTCTAATCTTCAGGCTGATATGGACACTGTGTATTTTATAGTTTAAGTGATTCTGTGTGCTTACAAGGAAAGACATTATACCTTTGGTCCATAATCTAAATGAATATCAACCTGCTGAAGTAAAACATAAGATGGGTATTTTAGTTTCTTAAGTACTATTTGGTTATCTCTTTTATGTACTCACATGGTAATTGTCATTATATGGTAAATGTGAAGTGGTAAAATAAACTTAAAAAACCCCATTCTTTGATAATTATTGCTTCTCTTAATTCAATACAGCCCCAGATTGTTGATTTAGAATGGGTTTAATATATAGAATGCCAATTTGAAACTCTTTTAATGAATGCTTAACGTTTTTTCATTACTAGATGTTGAATCTAGTAATGAAAAACCCCCTGCCATCCACCCTTCTGCTTCTTCCTGCTTATAATTCAGATACAATACAGTTTCTGAGATGGAGTAGCCAACCTATTATTGTGAGAGTGAAAGCCACACTCTAAAGATAAAGGAACAGTAAAATTAGAAGGAAAGTGGGTTCTGGTCCGCTCTTCTGTCAGACTATGGGTCCTAGATTGCTTCCCAATGGACCTTTTGTTACACATGAACTGTGCTGTGGTTAGGTTTCCATGAAAGGCAGCTGACTGCAGTCATTACTGACTTCACAATTTTTAGCTAAGCATCAGGTACCAGACTGAAATTGATGTTTCCCTATATGTGATTGCCATTTCCAATGAACAATCAGTATTTGAAAGAGCAGAATTTACCTGAAGGCTAAGCAAGTTTACTGAGGATGATGCTTTAATATTCTCCAGGAAAGAAAATGCTCCAGCTTTCCCAGTCTTGACACTGAATTGGCAAAATGGTGAGGTATTGGTGCAAGAAGATCTGAGTTTAGTTGCTGAATTTACAAATTTTTGTTTAGAAAAATGCACGTTTAAAATGCAATTCAACACTATTTATAGTAACCTTTCCAAACTTTTTCTGTAGAAGGCAGGGAATTGCAAAGACATTGGGCTGTTGCCATTGAAATAAATGAAAATGCCATATCCATCCATTTAATATTAGCAAGCCTGCTTATTTTCAGTTTCACTTTAAGTTCTCTTTCTGTGCCCTCTTGCTGTTACCCAATATGAAAGGTCCAAGGACAAATGCTTTCACTGTTACTTTAAAATGAAACTTTGAGTTTGACTTGCATATTGATTGAAAAAGAATACAATTCATTTGCAGACAACAGAGAATCCTTTTGGGACTGAGAGTGATAAAGGAACAAGAGTTAACTGTTTCAAAGACAAAAACTATTCACAGGTTATCCAAGCATTTAAACATCAAAGTTGTGTGCACAAGTTCTTAAATTCCCTTTACAGCCAAAGATTCCAAAACCCATTTTATTTCCTTACCCCTAATCTGCCACTCTCTACTCCTTCTACCTGCAGTCCAGGCAAATGGATTCATATTATTTTATTTACAAGGAACAGGAAGGAACTTTGTTGCACATGTTCAGAAAGTTTTTAGTGTGTGTCTTAAATATCTTCCCTTATTTAGACCCTTTTCTCTTTGTCATTGAACTTAAATGAAGAACAATTATCTTCAAAAATATGAAGAACATTATATTTACTGATGTCTACTGTGCACAAGTTCTAGAGAGTGCTTTCGCATACAATATTTTATTTAATTTTCATTGCCTGCAGCATAAAAATGAGAATAGGCAAGATAGCGTGATGGAAGCCTTGAAAGTCCATCAGACTGAGTTTGTATCCCAGAGTTTTCATTTACTTGCTGTTTGATCTTTCTCAGTACCTGAATGAAATTATTTCCATTTAAAAGCTAGAGAGCTTGAGCCTCAGGAGGATTTAAGGCTTTAATTGCTTATTCTTTAATAAATGAGCCAACAATTTTAGGAATATAAACTCAACTGTCCAAAAGGACTCACATACTTCATTGAAACATGCTTAATGTGCTTCAGTTCACTTCAGTCGCTCAGACGTGTTCGACCCTTTGCAATCCCGTGAACTGCAGCATGCCAGGCCTCCCTGTCCATCGCCAACTCCCGGAGTTCACTCAAACTCACATCCATCGAGTCAATGATGCCATCCAGTCATCTCATCCTCTGTCATCTCCTTTTCCTCCTGCCCTCAATCCCTCCCAGCATCAGAGTCTTTTCCAATGAGTCAACTCTTCACATGAGGTGGCCAGAGTACTGGAGTTTCAGCTTTAGCATCATTCCTTCCAAAGAACACCCAGGGCTGATCTCCTTTAGAATGGACTGGTTGGATCACCTTGCAGTTCAAGGGACTCTCAAGAGTCTTCTCCAATGCCACAGTTTAAAAGCATCAGTTCTTTGGCACTCAACTTTCTTCACAGTCCAACTGTCACAACCATACTTGACCACTGGAAAAACCATAGCCTTGACTAGATGGACCTTTGTTGGCAAAGTAATGTTTCTGCTTTTCAATATGCTATCTGCTGCTGCTAATTCGCTTCAGTCGTGTCTGACTCTGTGCGACCCCATAGATGGCAGTCCACCTGGCTTCCCCAACCCTGGGATTCTCCAGGTAAGAACACTGGAGTGGGTTGCCATTTCCTTCTCCAATGTGTGAAAGTGAAATGTGAAAGTGAAGATGTTCAGTCATGTTTGACTTGTAGCGACCCCATGGGCTGCAGCCTACCAGGCTTCTCCATCCATGGGATTTTTTAGCCAAGAGTACTGGAGTGGCTTAGGTTGATTATAACTTTCCTTCCAAGGAGTAAGCGTCTTTTAATTTCATGGCTGCAGTCACCATCTGCTGTGTCTAATTCTTTGTGACCCTTTGGACTGTAGCACACCAGGCTCCTCTGTCCATGGAATTTTCTGGGCAAGAATACTGAAGTGGGTTGCCTTTTTCTGCCTCTTGAGGGTCGTCCTGACCCAGAGATTCAACCAGTTTCATCTCCTGTGTCTCGTGCATTGCAGGCAGGTTCTTTACCCACTGAGCCATCAAAGAAGCCCACATCTGGGCAAGAATCTGAAGTGGGTTGCCTTTTTCTGCCTCTTGAGGGTCGTCCTGACCCAGAGATTCAACCAGTTTCATCTCCTGTGTCTCGTGCATTGCAGGCAGGTTCTTTACCCACTGAGCCATCAAAGAAGCCCACTTCATAGACACCTGCAGCTAACACCATCTTTGGTAGCACTACTTTTCTGTTTTTGTAAGACTTCTAAATGAGCTTCACAATTCTATTCTTACCACTGAGAGATGAGACCATTGCATTCAATTACTAATCAATGAGGAATGAAAACTGAAAAATTACCCATGCCAACATGACTAAATATTTATTTCAGGAAATTCTTACCTAGGAAGAGATTGCTCAGCTGGGCACATAACAGATGTATCAAAAACACATCTGAACACGTCTGAAACAACAATATGCAAATGTGTTTCATCCTCTTATGAAGAGAAGAGTGCAATGTGCTCCTCATGTGCCCACCAGTCCTAAACTACCATATCATGAACTTTGCCCAATTCAAATTAGTATCCTGCCTTGAAAGATAAGCCTTAAACCACTTGACCTAGACCCCAAAACTGTCTATAAATAATATTCTCTCTTTCTTGTCCTTTGTTCTTAGGAGATATCCTGAATCCCTTGGATTGATCTGCCTGATACTCTGAATACCAAGGCATGGGTGAACTCCCCTGGTTGACAATACACCATGAATACTGTCATGTCTCATTGCCTGGAGAAGTTAGCACTGCCCATAACTCCTCTGGGAGAGGATAGTTGGAAGTTTCAGATGTGTAATTCTCTTGGACTCTCTCCTTTGTACTTCTTCCCTTCAGTTCAGTTCAGTTGCCCAGTCGTCCTGACCCTTTGCAACCCCATGAACCACAGCACACCAGGCCTCCCTGTCCATTACCAACTCCTGCAATTCACCTAAACTCATGTGCATCGAGTCAGTGATGCCATCCAGCCATCTCATCCTCAGTTGTCCGCTTCTCCTCCTGCCCACAATCCCTCCCAGTGTCAGAGTCTTTTCCAATGAGTCAACTCTTCGCATGAAGTGGCCAAAATATTGGAGTTTTAGCCTCAGCATTAGTCCTTCCAATGAACACCCAGGACTGGTCTCCTTTAAGATGGACTGGTTGGATCTCCTTGAAGTCCAAGGGACTCTCAAAAGTCTTCTCCAGCACCACAGTTCAGAAGCATCAGTTCTTTGGCACTGAGCTTTCTTCCCTTAGCTGATTTTAATTTGTATTCTTCTACCATAAAAACCCACAACCATAAATGTAACAGCTTTTTGGTGAATTCTCTGAATCCTTCTGGTAGACTTTGGAACTTGAGGTAGTCTTGGGAACTTGTAATTGGTGTCAGAAGTAAGTGTTGTTATGGGACTGCTGAGTTTCACAGTTGATGTCAAGATGATATTAATTTGGGGGACTCCTAAATTTTGTAAGCAGGTAACACAATAGAGGCATTATTGTTGTTGTTTAGTTACTCAGTCATGTCTCTTTGTGACTCCGTGGACAGCAGCATGGCAGGCTTCCCTGTCCTTCACTATCTCATGAAGTTTGCTCAAACTCATGTCCATCGAGTTGGTGATGCCATCCAACCATCTCATCCTCTGTCATCCCCTTCTTCTACTGCCTGCAATCTTTCCCAGCATCAGCGTCTTTTCTAATAAATCGACTCTTCACCTCAGTTGATCACATGTATTGGAAGTTCATCTTCAACATTAGTCCTTCCAATGAATATTCAGAATTCTTTCGGGATTGACTGGTTTGATCTCCTTGCTGCACAAGGGACTCTCAAGAGTATCCTCCAGCACCACAGTAGAAGCATAGCATTGTCCATTTTTGAAAGACACTCAGGAATAATTCCATACTTATCAAATGTTTTTCTCCTTTTTTGGTAAGGGAAAAGAGTGGAGAAATGTTGAAGAGCAAGATCATGTTATAGCTTTACTCTGTTAGAATATAAATGAATATGTTTTATTTATAGGCTGGAAACTACAGAAGAAATTATATCATAATAGTATCATTACTTTACATTTGCACATTTCTGATTCTGGAGAAGGGAATGGCAGGCCACGTCAGTATTCTTGCCTTGAGAACCCCATGAACAGTATGAACAGGCAATATGATAGGATACCAAAAGAGGAACTCCCCAGGTCATTAGGTGCCCAATATGCTACTGGAGATCAGAGGAGAAATAACTACAGAGAGAATGAAGGGATGGAGCCAAAGCAAAAACAATACCCAGAAGTGCATGTGACTGGTGATAGAAGCAAGATCTGATGCTGTAAAGAGCAATATTTCATAGAAACCTGGAATGTCAGGTCCATGAATCAAGGCAAATTGGAAGTGGTCAAACAAGAGATGGCAAGGGTGAATGTTGACATTCTAGGAATCAGCAAACTAAAATGGACTGGAATGGGTGAATTTAACTCAGATGACCATTATATCTACTACTGCGGGCAGGAATCCCTCAGAAGAAATGGAGTAGCCATCATGGTCAACAAAAGAGTCCGAAATGCAGTACTTGGATGCAGTCTCTAAAATGACAGAATAATGTCTGTTTGTCTCCAAGGCAAATCATTCAATATCACAGTTATCCAAGTCTGTGCCCCAACCAGTAATGCTGAAGAAGCTGGAGTTGAATGGTTTTATGAAGACCTACAAGACCTTTTAGAACTAATACCCCCAAAAGATGTCCTTTTCATTATAGGGGACTGGAATGCTAAAGTAGGAAGTCAAGAAACACCTAGAGTAACAGGCAAATTTAGCCTTGGAATGTGGAATGAAGCAGGGAAAACACTAACAGAGTTTTGCCAAGAAAAGCCACTGGTCATAGCAAACACCCACTTTCAACAACACAAGAGAAGACTGTACACATGGAAATCACCAGATGGTCAACATCGAAATCAGATTGATTATATTCTATGCAGCCAAAGATGGAGAAGCTCTATACAGTCAGGAAAAACAAGACCAGGAGCTGACTGTGGCTCAGATCATGAACTCCTTATTACCAAATTCAGATCTAAATTGAAGAAAGTAGAGAAAACCGCTAGACCATTCAGGTATGAACTAAATCAAATCCCTAATGATTATACAGTGGAAGTGAGAAATAGATTTAAGGGCCTAGATCTGGTAGATAGACTGCCTGATGAACTATGGAATGAAGTTCATGACACTGCACAGGAGACAGGGATCAAGGCCATCCCCATGGAAAAGAAATGCAAAAGCATCAGTTCTAAGGTACTCAGCCTTCTTCACAGTCCAACTCTCACATCCATACATGACCACAGGAAAAAACATTGACTAGACAGACCTTAGTCTGCAAAGTAATGTCTCTGCTTTTAAATATGCTATCTAGGTTGGTCATAATTTTCCTTCCAAGGAGTAGGCGTCTTCTAATTTCATGGCTGCAGTCACCATCTGCAGTGATTCTGGAGCCCCCCAAAATAAAGTCTGACACTGTTTCCAATGTTTCCCCATCCATTTGCCATGAAGTATTGGGACCAGAAGCCATGATCTTCGTGTTATGAATGTTGAGCTTTAAGCCAACTTTTTCACTCTCGTCTTTCACTTTCATCAAGAGGCTTTTTAGCTCCTCTTCACTTTCTGCCATAAGGGTGGTGTCATCTGCTTATCTGAGATTATTAATATTTCTCCCAGCAATCTTGATTCTAGCTTGTGTTTCTTCCAGTCCAGCGCATACTCCTTTTCCTATTTGGAACCAGTCTGTTGTTCCATGTCCAGTTCTAACTGTTGCTTCCTGACCTGCATACAGATTTCTCAAGAGGCAGGCCAGGTGGTCTGGTATTCCCATCTTTTTCAGAATTGTCCAGTTTATTGTGATCCACACAGTCAAAGGCTTTGGCATAGTCAATAAAGCAGAAATATATTTTTTTCTGGAACTCTCTTGCTTTTTCCATGGTCCAGCAGGTGTTGGCAATTTGAACTCTGGTTTCTCTGCCTTTTCTAAAACCAGCTTGAACATCAGGGAGTCCATGGTTCATGTATTGCTGAAGTCTGGTTTGGAAAATTTTGAGCATTACTTTACTAGCATGTGAGATGAGTGCAATTGTGTGGAAGTTTGAACATTCTTTGGCATTGCCTTTCTTTGGGATTGGAATGAAAACTGACCTTTTCCAGTCCTGTGGCCCCTACTCAGTTTTCCATATTTGCTGGCATATTGATTGCAGCACTTTCACAACATCATCTTTAATGATCTGAAACAGCTCAATTGGAATTCCATCACTTCCACTAGTTTTGTTTGTACTGATGCTTTCTAAGGCCCACTTGACTTCACATTCCAAGATGTCTGGCTCTAGATTCTTGATCACATCATCATGATTATCCGGGTCATGAAGATCTTTTTTGTACAGTTCTTCAGTGTATTTTTGCCACCTCTTCTTAATATCTTCTGCTTCTGTTAGGTCTATACCATTTCTGTCCTTTATCGAGCCCATCTTTGCAGGAAACGTTCCCTTTGTATCTCTCATTTTCTTGAAGAGATCTCTAATCTTTCCCAATTTGTTGTTTTCCTCTATTTCTTTGCATTGATCGCTGAAGAAGGCTTTCTTATCTCTTCTTACTATTCTTTGGAATTTTGCATTTAGATATCTATATCTTTCCTTTTCTCCTTTGCTTTTCACCTCTCTTCTTTCCACAGCCATTTGTAAGGCCTCTCCAAGGAGATCCAACCAGTCCATTCTGAAGGAGATCAACCCTGGGATTTCTTTGGGAGGAATGATGGTAAAGCTGAAACTCCAGTACTTTGGCCACCTCGTACGAAGAGTTGACTCATTGGAAAAGTCTCTGATGTTGGGAGGGATTGGGGGCAGGAGCAGAACGGGATGACAGAGGATTATATGGCTGGATGGCATCACTGACTCGATGGACATAAGTCTGAGTGAACCCGGGAGTTGGTGATGGAAAGGGAGGCCTGGTGTGCTGTGATTCGTGGGGTCACAAAAAGTCGGACAGGACTGAGCGACTGAACTGAATATTTCTATAATGTATCTTTATTTTATTTATGAGGTAATTGGGGGCTCAGCGAAATGAGGGACCTTTCCTGGACCCATGAAAATAATAAAACATTTACACTTATATTTTCTCATTAAATATTCAGATTGTTAAATATTTGAGATTGTTATGTTTTATCCAAGTTACTCCTTCAGAAACTGCAGGTGCACATAGATTTTTGTGAAGAAGATTCTCTGATACACTGTTTATCAACCTTAGCACAAAAATGTTTTGACACTTTCGTACTTGTTTTCTTTTGGTAATTTCCCATTTTCCTCATCCTGCTGCTGTTCCTAAGTCGCTTCAGTCGTGTCCGACGACTCTGTGCGACCCCATAGACGGCAGCCCACCAGGCTCCGCCATGCCTGGGATTCTCCAGGCAAGAACACTGGAGTGGGCTGCCATTTCCTTCTCCAATGCATGAAAGTGAAAAGTGAAAATGCAGTTGCTCAGTCGTGTTCGACTTTTAGCAACCCCATGGACTCCAGACTACCAGGCTCCTTCATCCATGGAATTCTCCAGGCAAGAGTACTGGAGTGGGGTGCCATTTCCTCATCCTACTCAAGTGGTAGTCAATTTTGTGATTTTTCCAGTGGGCATTTTCTGGCTCCCCATAAGTAGAAGTTGTATACCAGATTTTTATCCCCTGGATTTTGTTTCAAAAACTTCAGTCCACTAAAGAGAAGAGAATCCAGGGAAAGAGAGCAAACAGAGAAGGGTTTCCCAGATTGCAAATGATCTGGGGGAATGGAAAGATCTGTGAGTTTCCTGTACCTCAGAAATCTACTCCTTGTGCCCTTTGGTATTCCTAGTCTTCTCTATACATCTTAGTTTTGTTGTCTCTGGGTGGGATGAAGCAAAAACCTCTCCTTCCTATGCAGAAAGTCTGGGGAAGCTGTCACTTGCCTTGTTCTTCCTTTCCCAAGAAGGATAATTCATTTTTTTTCTTCTTTTTGTCAGTTTTAATGAGTGGAATTTGTACAGTGATGATTCATTTCTAAAACAAACATTACTTCTGAAGAAAGCAATAAAAGAACAGATCAGACTTTTTAATTCTTATTATGTTAACTTTAGTAGGTCAAATATTTATAGTGAAATATCACTTCATTATCATTTCAAATTTATTGATATAACTGTTAGAAAGATAGTAATAAGGACCTTGTATGTGAGACAACAAAAGAGACATAGATGTGTAGAACGAACTTCTGGCCTCTGAGGGAGAGCAAGAGGGTGGAATGATTTGGGAGAGTGGCATTGAAACATGTATACTGTCATGTAAGAAACAAAGTGCCAGTCTATGTTTGATACAGGATACAGGATGATGCTTGGGGCTGGTGCACAGGGATGATCCAAAGAGATGATATGGGGTGGGAGGTGGGAGGGGGATTCAGGATTGGGAGCTCGTATACACCTGTGGCAGATTCATGTCAATGTATGGCAAAACCAATACAGTATTGTAGAGTAGAATAAAGTAAAAATAAAATTAAAATAAAACCTACTAAAAAAATAAAAATAAAAAAACAATCGTAGCAGGTCTCAGGGCAATAATTTAAAGAAAATACCAATTTCTTTTTAACTGCCAGGAAATATATTTCCTACAAAAATTGGGTCTGTATGAGACTTTTGAGATTCCAGAAGCCAATGGAAAGGTCCTTAGACGAAATGATTTGTAACTATGAAATAAGAGGATAATTCATTTTGTTTGAGGAGTTTCCTCTTGGCCCTGAGCAGTACTGGCTTGGGGAATGGGTTGATGCAGCCCAAATGAAGCTGTTTTTTCTTCTCTTTCTGTGTGGTTATTGTTAAATTCTTTTCTGTTGAATGTTTGATACAGGATACAGGATGATGCTTGGGGCTGGTGCACAGGGATGATCCAAAGAGATGATATGGGGTGGGAGGTGGGAGGGGGATTCAGGATTGGGAGCTCGTATACACCTGTGGCAGATTCATGTCAATGTATGGCAAAACCAATACAGTATTGTAGAGTAGAATAAAGTAAAAATAAAATTAAAATAAAACCTACTAAAAAAATAAAAATAAAAAAACAATCGTAGCAGGTCTCAGGGCAATAATTTAAAGAAAATACCAATTTCTTTTTAACTGCCAGGAAATATATTTCCTACAAAAATTGGGTCTGTATGAGACTTTTGAGATTCCAGAAGCCAATGGAAAGGTCCTTAGACGAAATGATTTGTAACTATGAAATAAGAGGATAATTCATTTTGTTTGAGGAGTTTCCTCTTGGCCCTGAGCAGTACTGGCTTGGGGAATGGGTTGATGCAGCCCAAATGAAGCTGTTTTTTCTTCTCTTTCTGTGTGGTTATTGTTAAATTCTTTTCTGTTGAAGTTTCTTAAGTGGACTTTAGAACCTCCCAGAACCATTTTGTCCGTGGATAGCTGTGTAAATGTTGATCCTTGTAGATGGATAGGGGTTAGACATTTTTACTTTGCCATCTTGGTGACCTCACTCTTAAGTAATTTGTTTTAGTTTACATCCAAATTAAATGACTATGCACTATTGTTCCCAGTGTCTATTTTTCTGATTCTGGGACTCCCTAGGTACTCAGAGGGAGAAATCTACTCATTATTTTCTAGGCAGTCTCCTCTTCTCCCTGTGTTGAATCTTAGGCTGATTTACCAATCTCTTACATCTCTAATATTTCTGAATTCCTGAAATCTTGTCTTTGGCTGAGGCACATTCTTGCTGTGTATATCTGTGTTTGTGGGTACACATGTGCACATGCATGAGTGTGTGTGTTTTACAGAGAGTAGATGATAGATTCAAATCTTCCTTACTTTTCTTTCCTTATAGTTTAAAGGTGGAGGAAGTAGTCCTAAGTGGCTTGATTCACTCAAGTAGCTTCTTAAAACCACTAAATTGAATTTTCGCCAGGGGAATAACATCTACAGGATTTAGAAGGCATATGAGTGCTGTGCTGCTTTCAAAGGATTTATTTTTCAATCTTTTAATGATTAAACTTTGATCTACTTCCAGATTTCATGCATACATCACATACATTTTAAGATCATAAATTATCTGTAATACCTCAGCACTTTTATTTTGTAGTGTTAAGAAATAATTGTATTAAAATGCTTGGAAACAATTTTCCTGATGTAAACACAGCCTAAATTTATCCCAGTTGGGCTACTATTTAATGACTTGGATTTCAGCTAGATTGACTACACTTAAAATAATGGCATGTGTAGTCTCTAATGATCCACTGGTAACTTAAAACTCAAATTAAAGACCTACAAATCCAGTCATCTGTGACAGTGATTTTAATCATCTCTTAAAGAAATTTACTAAGAATCTAAGTTTTTCTAGTTCAGATAAGAACTTTTTATATTAACTGGAAATCTCAGGGAAAATGGTAATAAAGAAGGAAAACTCAAGAATATGTCATGTCTATGTTTTCTCATCAGAAATATTATGAGATATAAAGAAAATGAAGTTGCTCAGTGATGTCCAACTCTGCGACCCCATGGACTATAGCCTACCAGACTCCTCTGTCCATGGGATTTTTACAGGCAAGAATACTGGAGTGGGCTGCCATTTCCTTCTCCAATTATGAGATACAGATTTCTTCAATTAATTTTCTTTCAAAAGGATATGCATAAAGTGGCAAAAAGTAAATGAAATAAGAGTTTTTTCATAATCGTTACTTGATAAAAATGATTTTCTATTTAACCCAGATGGTATGGAATGAGTATGATAAATGATAATGCTAATATAAAATGTGTTGAATTTTTCTCTTTTATTTTTAAATAATGAGATTATTTATACGCAAAAGAAAAGCTATTGTTAGTCATTAAAAGGTAAGCAGAAAGAAGACCAAAGAGTGTTGCTTATCATCTCCTTGTACAAAGGGTTAAGTCACAGCCCACAAACAGTGCACCCTAAGGGGAATTCAGGATGGGAAAAGCAGGATGCTGCATTCTGTATTTTGGATATTTGGAGCCCTAGATAATTAAGATGCATATCTGTGGAAAATTTCAATACCCCAGATTTGTGCATACATAGAAAAGCACTAAAATCATTAACTTCAGATATCTGTTCTTTGCGACTAGCACTAATTCTTTTTTTGTGCTTGACTATATGTATTTCTCAGTCAAAACATCTATGTATATATTGACTTCTCCCCTACCTCTTCAGAGCATTTCCTCAGAGATGAGAGGCTATTTCCCAGGCTATCAGCCTCATTAAGGTTCTAAATAAAGCTGAAACTCATCAGTCTTATATTGTATGTTTCTTTCAGCTAACAGAAACAAGAGTGTTTACTTTCAGTTCAGTTCAGTTCAGTTAGTTGCTCAGTTGTATCTGACTCTTTGCAACCGTGTGGATTGCAGCACACCAAGCCCTCCTGTCCCTCACCAACTCCCAGAGTTTACTCAAACTCATGTCCATTGAATCGGTGATGCCATCCAACCAACTCATTCTCTGTTGTCCTCTTCTCCTGCTTCCATCTTGCCCAGCATCAGGGTCTTTTCAAATGAGTCAGTTCTTCACATCAGGTGGCCAAAGGATTGGAGTTTTAGCTTCAGCATCAGTCCTTCCAATGAATATTCAGGACTGATTTCCTTTAGGATAGACTGGTTGGATCTCCTGGTAGTCTAAGGGACTTTCAAGAGTTTTCTCCAACACCACAGTTCAAAAGCATCAATTCTTCAGTGCTCAGCTTTCTTTATAGTCCAGCTCACATCCATACATGACTACTGCAAAAACCATATTTTACTTTACTGAATGTTTATTACGTGCAAGGCTCTGTCCCAAAAGTTGTATAAATATTATCTGAGTTAATCCTCACAACATTTCTATGAGGTAGAATTTATCATTATTCCAATGTTAAGATAAAGAAATGGAGACTTAGAAAGTTTAACTTTTTTGCTATGACTCCAAATTAGTAAGTGTTGGAGTATTTGAATCTGAAAGCCATACTCTAAAGATCTACTTTTTCAGGAATATTTAATTTTCTTGATTTTGGGAATACACCGACAAAATTATATTGTGTTCATTGTCAAGAAATGCAGAGTCTGTTTCAATAAAAGATAATTGTTTTATAGGGATACTCTGGTTGAATGGAAGTATGACCATGAGTCTGCCTAGGCAGTTTCTGAAGATACAGAAATGGTAGAGTTTGAGCTGACTGTTCTAGAATGAGTAAAATTTTTTCAATTACTAAAGCAAAAGTTGTTATTCAGGTTGAAGAATTAGTGGATGATAGTCTAAAGGTTTATATGAATAAAAAAAATGACATTAAAGTTTTGAAGCAAAATGAGTTCTTAAAAAAAAAAATAAGTCCTGTACTTTTGACAGCTCTCTTTGTCTCTCTGTCTCTCAATTTTACACACACACACATACACACAAGTTACCTGAGAAAAGATATGTTCCAGATTCCTAAATTACATGTTCTAGAATGAGTAAAATTTTTTCAATTACTAAAGCAAAAGTTGTTATTCAGGTTGAAGAATTAGTGGATGATAGTCTAAAGGTTTATATGAATAAAAAAAATGACATTAAAGTTTTGAAGCAAAATGAGTTCTTAAAAAAAAAAATAAGTCCTGTACTTTTGACAGCTCTCTTTGTCTCTCTGTCTCTCAATTTTACACACACACACATACACACAAGTTACCTGAGAAAAGATATGTTCCAGATTCCTAAATTACTGAGAAATGACACCTTTATTTTTTCCACTGTTGACGGCTTGACAGTTTTTTTTTTTTTTCCTGTTTCTACTCAACAAAATAATTTGGTCTTTATTGAACAGCCCTAAAGGTTTAGAGGGCAGACTCTGTCCAGCAGAGCAGCTGCAGTTTTCTACTATTTTCACTTATCTTCATGCCTAACAATGCAATTATAAATAAATGGTGACTTCCCAGGCTGTTGCTGACACTGATGTGAGAGGAAATATGGCAGCAACCTGGTAGACTTAAGCATTTAAAACTCTGAAGTACTTAAGATAAGGAAAGTCCAATTTCAGTGGATTCAGCTAATGAGCAATAACATATTCAGTGGAAGACTAAAGTAAATTTAGCTTGGGAGAAACTTAAACCGCATTTTAAATAGTTTTTTTTTTTTTTAATTTCTTTCTAGTTGTAAGAAAATATAAAACTAATAAGAAGATTGATAGATACTGATTCTTCCTTGGAAATCTTACAGTAATGGAGCCTTAGTAATTAGAATAATCATGAAACTATTGTAGGTGTGAATTTTATCTCCAGCTACATCCATATGATCATGAGAAATTAAAATTATAATTTTTTCTAATACAAAATTAAAATGTTATGAAAAAGGATTCCACTATGGAAGGGGAGAAGGGCGGCAAAACATTTCTCATGTAATCTTACTGGCCAGAGAAAATTATGTTAATGCTTGATGTTTCTTTTCAATATCCATATGAATAAAGTATAAATATTGCTATGTTTCTTTCAATTTATTAAAAGTAGGCATAGAGTTTTAGGACTGTAATATAAATAACTTGATAATTATAACATTTTGTGATATAATGATTTTTTTAAACAACTGAAGTATAGTTGATTTACAATACTGTGTTTATTGCTATACCACAGAGTGATTCAGTTATGCATATATGTGCATTCTTTTTTATGTTCTTTTCCATTATGATTTATCATAATATATTGAATATAGTTCTCTACACTATACATTTGTCCATTCTGTATATTAAAACTCACATCTGCTAACCCCAACCTCTCACTCCATCCCTCCCTTACCCCTCCTCTTTGACAACCACCAGCCTGTTCTCTGTGTCCATGATTCTGTTTACGTTTCATAGGTAAGTTCATTTGTGTGTAACAGAACTCTTTATATAGTTCTGCTTTGAGTAGGGGCTGCTGCTGCTGCTTAGTTGCTAAGTCATGCCCAACTCATTGTGACCTTATGGACTGTAGCCCTTCAGGCTCCTCTGCCCATGGGATTTCCCCAGGCAAGACTACTAGAGTGGGTTATCATTTCCTTCTTCAGGGAGTCTTCCTGACTCAGAGATCAAACCCATGTTTCCTGCTTGACAGGCAGATTTTTTTTTTTTTACCACTGAGCCAACTGGGAAGCCCAAGTGAGTTGCTAATCACCATCAAATTTATGAAATTTTGTCCATAAGCCTTCAAATCCTCTTAGATAAATATCAAGTGAGGTATCATTTTTTTGATAAGTAGCAAATACACATTTGAGTCAATTAGCATTTGACAGCTGTGAGAAAGCTTATGTAACCTGATTATCAGCTGGAGTCTCTCAACTAATTTAGATTGTAGGTATGTTTAACTTGAGCCTCCATTTCAGACATTTTAGAGGTTCATGGCCTTCTTCAGCACTTGTGTAAATTCCCTTAGGACTTTCATTGTTTAGTAACCTCTTGCTTTGAGCCTCTGGTTTGTTGACTTGGTTCAAGTTACAGATTATCTCGCCTCCTCTAATGTTGGCTCAGACCTGGAATTTATCTCTGTTTTGTGACTTAGATCAAGTGACCAAAAAAACAAACAAACAAAACTGTTACTCAAGCCATATGTTTGCTTAAGTTTAGGAGAGGGGTGTGTGCATGAGTTTGGGAATTTAACATAATTAGATATTTCTGTCTTAAAAGTTTGTTGGCCACCCTGCACAGGGGATTCCCTTCTCCAGTGGACCATGTTCTGTCAGCCCTCTCCACCATGACCTGCCCGTCTTGGGTTACCCTGCAGGTATGGCTTGGTT
>SJYC01091853.1:0-13355 GCA_006408675.1 Madoqua kirkii | reverse complement strand
ACTCCTGGAGTTCACTCAGACTCACTTCCATCGAGTCAGTGATGCCATCCAGCCATCTCATCCTCTGTCGTCTCCTTCTCCTTCTGCCCCCAATCCCTCCCAGCATCAGAGTCTTAATTGTCATCAACTACAGCATTCTCTTTTTTCAAATTATTTTTTATTTTGGAAATTCTAAAAAATATGCAAAATTAAAGACAATTTATAAACCCCTTACACACAAAATCCAGTTTAAGCAGTTATGGCTAATGTTTTACTTAATTTCCACATACTGTCTTCTCTAATCCTCTGGCATGCTAAAACAAAACAGCTTTATTAAGCAGAATTTATAAACTATAAAATTCACTCATTTTTAGTGTAAAATTCAGTATCTTTTTAGTATGTTTTCAGTTGTATAAATATCACCACACCCAGTTTAAGAACATTTTTTATCACTTTAGACAGATTCCTTGTTTCCATTTTCCTTTTCTCTCTTTCTTATTCTGAGCCCTCTGCCACCACTATCTGCTTTTCATCACTACAGATTGCAAGATTTTTTTTTATTGATAATGGAAACAATATTTATTATAGAGCTGTTTTATGTGAGGAAGTTTCTCAAACCATATTTGTATAATTTTGATAATCTTATGGTGTAAGTAGTCATCATCTCCATTTTAGAGATGAGGAAACCTGGGATTAATTGATTAACATATACTCAAGATCACATCTTAGAGGTAGTGAAGAAATCATTCAATTCAAATCTGACAGATACAAAGCCTCCATTTTTTTTTTACATGCACTGCTTTATAGTTTATGCCATAGTGCTTACAAATGCTTTCATATATTCAATTATCCATCAAGCAGTTACTAGCATTTAAGTGTGTGAAGTTTCTTGTTTCCATCTCTTTGTGACCCCATGGACTGTAGCCCCACAGGCTGCTGCATCTATGGGATTTTCCAGGCAAGAATAGCAGAGTGGTTTGCCATTTCCTTCTCCAGAGGATCTTCCTGACCCAAAGACCGAACCTGCCTCTCGCACATTGCAGGCAGACTCTTTACTGTCTGAGCCACAAGGGAAGCTTTAAATGTGTAAGGCATTGGAATCTCAAATACAGGTTTTTTCTATTCTTAGGAAACTCATAGTGTGTGGGACAAATATGTGAGGGATACGATTCAAAGGACATGAACTAGGGCAAACTCTGGGAGATGGTGAGGGACATGGAAGCCTGGTGTATTGAAGTTCATGAGTCTTGAAGAGTCAGACAGGAATTGATCACTGAACAATAAAATTGACAAATCAGTGTATCTGTGTATGTAATGTATATGTCCGTCTGTATACCTTTATGTATGTGTGTGTATAGAAATAATAAATTCTGCCTGAAGATTCACAGATGACTCCTCCTCAGAATGGTGTTTAAGTTGACACCTCATGAAGGTGTTCACAAGTTGAACAAGGGGTCTAGGGTCATTTCAGGTAATAGGAAAGGCATTGCAAAGACACGCTGATATTATTTTACCCATCTCTTTTCCTTTTTTCCCTCCTTTTCCTTCTTGTTCAAGCTCTTCTCTGCTCTCCCCCTTTCTGTTTGGTATATGCTTGGTTCTTCAATTTCTTTTCTCACTAGTGCCTTCCTCTAGACTTCTGCAAATCCATAAGTAATATATATATATATATATATAAGATGGCCCTCCCTTGATGTATGCAACCCTGTACCGAGAGGCATGGGACAAGTGAATGAATCTGGGATTCATCTCCAGTCTCTGTTCTCTAGAGCCCTGGGTAGGATACATCCTGAATTACCTTTTGAGATGATATGACTCTACTTCTGCTGCTGCTGCTAAGTCGCTTCAGTAGTGTTGACTGAAACGTCAGTCGCTTCACTCTGTGTGACCCCTTAGATGGCAGTCTACCAGGCTCCCCCATCCCTGGACTCTAGACTCCTCTAATATAGTCCCTTAGATCTGTTAGGCAAAATCTATGATAATCCTTTGGCATGACTTTTCTAGCCCTGAAAGGTTTTATATCAAAAGTTCAGTCTGAGATGCTATAAAAATTTCAGCAAAGCAAAACATCTGTGATCAATTATGGTTATATAAATCATCAGGCCAAGTTTGTTAAGTCCAGACTTACATCGCAAACAGTCTTCATTTGGTTTTATTATTATTATTTTTTAAAATGACAGTGATTTTAGGGAGAAAAAGATGTTTCAATGAATGTTAAATCCCAAATTGTTAATGGAGGTCTGTGTCTACTGAGACTCATTTCCTGGATAGTTCTTTGCTGTTAGGGTATATTAATGTAAAATTTAATTAAATTATTAATTTAATTAAAAGATACTCTAGGTTTATTTCTGAAGCTTGTCTCAGTAATCTATCTTTGGATGAAGATCATCTGTCTCATGCATGACCTACAACCAAGATGGGAAAAGAACATAATTTAAGGAACTGTCTCCAATATGGATCTTCCCTGGTGGCTCAGTGGTAAAGAATCTACCTGCCAAAGCAGGTGAACCAGGCTTAATCTCTGGGTCAGGAAGATCCCTTGGAGAGGGAAATGGGAACCTGCTCCAGTATGCTTCCCTGAAAAATCCCCATGGACAGAAGAGACTGGCAGGCTACAGTCTATAGGGTCACAAAGAGTCAGACATGACTGAGAAACTAAAAAACAACAATAACAACAGACACCTCTTGATACAACTGTCTTTTGTTCCTTTAATCTCTTGAGATAGTTTCCTTTCCTCCTGTTAGTTTTTCTTTTTTCTTCTCTTTCTTCAGTTCAGTTCAGTCACTCAGTGGTGTCCAACTCTTTGGAACCCCATTGACTGCAGGACCCCAAACCTCCCTGTCCATCATCAACTTCCAGAGTTTACTCAAACTCAGGTCCATTGAGTTAATGATGCTATCCAACCATCTCATCCTCTGATGTCCCCTTCTTCTCCCACTTTCAATCTTTCTCAAAATCAGGGTGTTTTCAAATGAGTTGGTTCTTCACATCAGGTGGCCAAAGTACTGGAGTTTCAGCTTCAGCATCAGTCATTCCAATGAATATTCAGGGCTGATTTCCTTTAGGATGGACTGATTGGATCTCCTTGCAGCCCAAGGGACTCTCAAGAGTCTTCTCCAACACCATAGTTCAAAAGCATCAATTCTTTGGCATTCAGCTTTCTTTATAGTCCAACTCTCAGATCCATATATGACTACTGGAAAAACCATAGCTTAGACTAGACAGATCTTTATTGACAAAGTAATGTCTCTGCATTATAATATGGTGTCTAGGTTGCTCATAGCCATTCTTCCATGGGGAAAGCCTCATTTAATTTCATGGCTGCAATCACCATCTGCAGTGATTTTGGAGCCCAGAAAAATAAAGTCAGCCACTGTTTCCACTATTTCCCCATCTCTTTACCATAAAGTTATGGTACCAGGTGTCATGATCTTAGTTTTCTGAACGTTGAGCTTTAAGCCAACTTTTTCACTCTCCTCTTACACTTTCATCAAGAGGCTTTTTAGTTCTTCTCTTTCTGCCATAAGGGTGGTGTTATCTGCATATCTGAGGTTACTGATAGTTCTCCTGACATTCTTGATTCCAGCTTGTGATTCATCCAGCCTAGTGTTTCTCATGATGTACTCTGCAAATAAGTTAAATAAGCAGGTGACAGCATACAGCCTTGACATACTCCTTTCCCTCATTTTAAGTCCAGTTCTGTTTATTCCTTACCTGCATACATATTTCTCAAGAGGTAGGTCAGGTGGTCTGGTATTCCCATTCTTTCAGAATTTTCCAGTTTGTTGTGATCCACACAGTCAAAGGCTTTGGCATAGTCAATAAAGCAAAAATAGATGTTTTCAGGAATTCTCTTGCTTTTTTGATGATCCAGTGGATGTTGGCAATTTTATCTCTGGTTCCTCTGTCTTTCCTAAATCCAGCTTGAACATCTGGCAGTTCATGGTTCATGTATGGTCAAAGCCTGGCTTGGAGAATTTTGAGCATTATTTTAGTAGTGTGTGAAATTCATGCAATTGTGTGATAGTTTGAGCATTCTTTGGCATTGCCTGTCTCTTTGGGATTGGAATGAAAATTGACCTTTTCCAGTCCTGGGGGCACTGCTGAGTTTTCCAAATTTGTTGACGTATTGAGTGCAACACTTTCATAGCATCATCTTTTACGAGTCAAAATAGCTCAACTGGTATCCCATCACCTCTACTAGCTTTGTTTGTAGTGATGCTTCCTAAGGCCCACTTGACTTCACATTCCAGGATGTCTGGCTCTAGGTGAGTGATTACACCATTGTGATTATCTGGGTTGTGAAGATCTTTTTTGTATAGTTCTTCTGTGTATTACTGTCACCTTTTCTTTATATCTTCTACTTCTGTTAAGTCATAACATTTCTGTCGTTTATTGAGCCCATGTTTGCATGAAATGTTCTCTTGGTACCTCTAATTTTCTTGAAGAGATCTCTAATCTTTCCCATTCTATTGTTTTCCTCTATTTTTTTCTGCTGGTCACTGAACAAGGCTTTCTTTTCTCTCCTTGGTATACTTTGGAACACTGCATTCAAATGGGTATATGTATCCTTTTCTCTTTTGCTTTTCACTTCTCTCTTTTTCACAGCTATTTGTAAGGCCTTCTCAGAAAGTCATTTTGCATTTTTGCATTTCTTTTTCTTAGAGATGTTCTTGAATCCTGACTCCTCTACAGTGTCATGAACCTCCGTCCATACTTCTTCAGGCACTCTGTCAATCAGATATAATCCCTTAAAGCTATTTCTCACTTCCACTGTATATTCGTAGGGGATTTGATGTAGGTCATAGCTGAATGGTCTAGTGGTTTTCTCCACTTTCTTCAATTTAAGTCTGAATTTGGCAATAAGCTTATGATTTAAGCCACAGTCAGCTCCTGGTCTTGTTTTTCCTGACTGTATAGAGCTTCTCCATCTTTGGCTGCAAAGAATATAATCAATCTGATTTCGGTGTTGACCATCTGATGATGTCCATGTGTAGAGTCTTCTCTTGTGTTGTTGAAAGAGGGTGTTTGCTATGACCGGTACATTCTCTTGGAAAAAATCTATTAGCCTTTGCCCTGCTTATTCTATTCTCCAACCTCAAATTTGCCTGTTACTCCCGTTGTTTTTTGATTTCCTACTTTTGCATTCCAGTCCCCTATGATGAAAAGGACATCTTTTTTGGGGTGTTAGTTCTAGAAGGTCTTGTAGGCCTTCATGGGACTGTCCAATTTCAGCTTCCTCAGTGTTACTTGTTGGGGCATAGACTTAGATTACCATGATATAGAATGGTTTGCCTTGGAAACAAACAGGTCATTCTGTCATTTTTGAGATTGCATCCAAGTACTGCATTTCATACTCTTTTGTTGACTACGATGGCTACTCCATTTTTTCTAAGGGATTACTGCCCACAGTAGTAGATAAAATGGTCATCTGTTAAATTCACCTATTCCAGTCCATTTTAGTTCACTGATCCCTAAAATGTGGACGTTCACTCTTGTCATCTCCTGTTTGAGTACTTCCAGTTTGCCTTGATTTATGGACCTATCATTCCATGTTCCTATGCAATATTGCTCTTTACAGCATTGGACGTTGCTTCCATCATCAGTCACATCCACACCTGGGTGTTGTTTTGGTTTGGCTCCATCTCTTAATTCTTTCTGGAGTTATTTCTCCACCCATCTGCAGTAGCATATTGGCACCTACTGACCTTGGGAGTTCCTCTTTCAATGTCATATCTTTTTGCCTTTTCATACTGTTCATGGGGTTCTCAAGGCAAGCATACTGAAATGGTTTGCTGTTCCCTTCTCCAAAGGACCACATCTTGTTAGAACTCTCCTCCATGATTCATCTTATTGGATGGCCCTACATGGCATGGCTCATAGTTTTGTTGAGATAGAAAAGACTGTGGTCCATGTGATCAGATTGGTTAGCTTTCTCTGTGGTTTTCAGTCTGTCTGCCCTCTGATGGTGAAGGATCAGAGGCTTATGGATTATGGGAGAGACTGACTGAGGGAGAAACTGGGTTTTGTTCTGATGGGTGGGGCCATGCTCAGTAAAACTTTAATTTAATTTTCTTTTGATGGGTGAAGCTGTGTTCCCTCCCTGTTATTTATCTGGGGCTAAACCATGGTGGCTTCCTGCTGGAGTGTCAAGTGGCTGAGAGGAGATAACTGCTGGTCACTGAACAAGGCTTTCTTTTCTCTCCTTGGTATACTTTGGAACACTGCATTCAAATGGGTATATGTATCCTTTTCTCTTTTGCTTTTCACTTCTCTCTTTTTCACAGCTATTTGTAAGGCCTTCTCAGAAAGTCATTTTGCATTTTTGCATTTCTTTTTCTTAGAGATGTTCTTGAATCCTGACTCCTCTACAGTGTCATGAACCTCCGTCCATACTTCTTCAGGCACTCTGTCAATCAGATATAATCCCTTAAAGCTATTTCTCACTTCCACTGTATATTCGTAGGGGATTTGATGTAGGTCATAGCTGAATGGTCTAGTGGTTTTCTCCACTTTCTTCAATTTAAGTCTGAATTTGGCAATAAGCTTATGATTTAAGCCACAGTCAGCTCCTGGTCTTGTTTTTCCTGACTGTATAGAGCTTCTCCATCTTTGGCTGCAAAGAATATAATCAATCTGATTTCGGTGTTGACCATCTGATGATGTCCATGTGTAGAGTCTTCTCTTGTGTTGTTGAAAGAGGGTGTTTGCTATGACCGGTACATTCTCTTGGAAAAAATCTATTAGCCTTTGCCCTGCTTATTCTATTCTCCAACCTCAAATTTGCCTGTTACTCCCGTTGTTTTTTGATTTCCTACTTTTGCATTCCAGTCCCCTATGATGAAAAGGACATCTTTTTTGGGGTGTTAGTTCTAGAAGGTCTTGTAGGCCTTCATGGGACTGTCCAATTTCAGCTTCCTCAGTGTTACTTGTTGGGGCATAGACTTAGATTACCATGATATAGAATGGTTTGCCTTGGAAACAAACAGGTCATTCTGTCATTTTTGAGATTGCATCCAAGTACTGCATTTCATACTCTTTTGTTGACTACGATGGCTACTCCATTTTTTCTAAGGGATTACTGCCCACAGTAGTAGATAAAATGGTCATCTGTTAAATTCACCTATTCCAGTCCATTTTAGTTCACTGATCCCTAAAATGTGGACGTTCACTCTTGTCATCTCCTGTTTGAGTACTTCCAGTTTGCCTTGATTTATGGACCTATCATTCCATGTTCCTATGCAATATTGCTCTTTACAGCATTGGACGTTGCTTCCATCATCAGTCACATCCACACCTGGGTGTTGTTTTGGTTTGGCTCCATCTCTTAATTCTTTCTGGAGTTATTTCTCCACCCATCTGCAGTAGCATATTGGCACCTACTGACCTTGGGAGTTCCTCTTTCAATGTCATATCTTTTTGCCTTTTCATACTGTTCATGGGGTTCTCAAGGCAAGCATACTGAAATGGTTTGCTGTTCCCTTCTCCAAAGGACCACATCTTGTTAGAACTCTCCTCCATGATTCATCTTATTGGATGGCCCTACATGGCATGGCTCATAGTTTTGTTGAGATAGAAAAGACTGTGGTCCATGTGATCAGATTGGTTAGCTTTCTCTGTGGTTTTCAGTCTGTCTGCCCTCTGATGGTGAAGGATCAGAGGCTTATGGATTATGGGAGAGACTGACTGAGGGAGAAACTGGGTTTTGTTCTGATGGGTGGGGCCATGCTCAGTAAATCTTTAATTTAATTTTCTTTTGATGGGTGAAGCTGTGTTCCCTCCCTGTTATTTATCTGGGGCTAAACCATGGTGGCTTCCTGCTGGAGTGTCAAGTGGCTGAGAGGAGATACCCCATGTCCAAGGTCAGGAGTGGTAGCTGTGAGAAGATAAGCCAGGTCCAAGGTAGGGAGCAGTGGCTGTACTTTGCTGGAACAGTCATGAAGAGATACCTGATGTCCAAGGTAAGAGAAACCCCACCAAGATGGTAGGCACTGAGAGAGGGCATCAGAGGGCAGACAGACTAAACCACAATCACAGAAAACTAACCAATCTGATCACATGAACCACAGCCTTGTCTAACTCAATGAAACTAAGCCATGCCATGTAGAGCCACCCAAGATGGATGGGTCATGGTGCAGAGGTCTGAAAAATGTGGTCCACTGGAGAATAGAATGGCAAACTACTTCAGTATTTTTACCTTGAGAACCCCATGAACAATATGAAAAGGCAAAAAGGTAGATTGCTGAAAAATGAACTCCCCAGACTGGTAGGTGGCCAATATGCTACTGGAATCAGTGGAGAAATAACTCCAGAAAGAATGAAGTGATGGAGTCAAAGCGAAAACAATGCTCAGTTGTGGATGAGAATGGTGATAGAAGCAAGGTCTGATGCTCTAAAGAGCAATATTTTATAGAAACCTGGAATGTTAGCTCCATGAAAAGGATAAATAGGAAGTGGTCAAATGGGATGGCAAGAGTGAACATGGACATTCTAGGAATCAGTGAACTAAAATGGACTGGAATGGGTGACTTTAACTCAGATTACCATTATATCTATTACTTTGGGCAGAAATACCTTAGAAGACATGGAGTAGCCATCATAGTCAACAAAAGAGCCTGAAATGCAATACTTGGATGGAATCTCAGAAACAATAGAATGAACTCTGTTTCCAAGGCAAACCATTCAAAATCATGATAATCCAAATCTATGCCCCGGCAAGTAACACTGAAGAAGCTGAAGTTGAACTGTTCCATGAAGACCTACAAGACCTTCCAGAACTAACACCTAAAAAAGATGAACTATAGATTCATGACATTGTACAGGAGGCAGGAATCAAGACCATCCCCAAGGAAAAGAAATGCAAAAAAGAAAAATGACTGTCTGAGGAGGCCTTACAAATAGCTGTGAAAGAGGAGAAGTGAAAAGCAAAGGAGAAAAGGTAAGATATACTCAGTTGAATGCAGAGCTCCAAGGTAGAGCAAGGAGAGACAGGAGAGCCTTCTTCAGGGATCAGCGGAAAGAAACAGGAAAACAATAGAATCGGAAAAACTAGAGATCTCTTTAAGAAAATTAGAGATACCAAGAAAACATTTCATGCAAAGATAGGCTCAATAAACGACAGAAATGTTATGACCTAACAGAAGCAGAAGATAGTAAGAAGACGTGGAAAGAATACACAGAAGAACTGTACCAAAAAGATCTTCACGACCAAGATAATCACGATGGTGTGATCACTCACCTAGAGCCAGATATCCTGGAATGTGAAGTCAAGTGGGCTTTAGGAAGCATCACTACAAACAAAGATAGTGGAGGTGATGGAATTCCAGTTGAGCTATTTCAACTCGTAAAAGATGATGCTATGAAAGTGTTGCACTCAATATGTCAACAAATTTGGAAAACTCAGCAGTGGCCCCAGGACTGGAAAAGGTCAATTTTCATCCCAATCCCAAAGAAAGGCAATGTCAAAGAATGCTCAAACTACCACACAGTTGCAACCTGCTAGCAAAGTAATGCTCAAAAGTCTTCAAGCCAGGTTTCAGCAATACATGAATTGTGAACTTCCAGATGTTCAAGCTGGATTTATAAAAGGCAGAGGAACCAGAGATCAAATTGCTAACATCCACTGGATCATCAAAAAAGCAAGAGAATTCCTGAAAAAATCAACTTCTGCTTTATTGACTATGCCAAAGCCTCTGACTATGTGGAAAATTCTGAAAGAGATAGAATACCAGACCACCTGAGCTGCCTCTTGAGAAATCTGTATGCAGGCCAGGAAGCAACAGTTAGAACTGGACATGGTATAACAGACTGGTTCCAAACAGGAAAAGGAGTATCTCAGGCCTGAAAAGTGTCACCCTGTTTATTTAACTTATATGCAGAGTACACCATGCAAAACGTTGGGCTGAATGAAGCACAAGGTGGAATCAAGATTGCCAGGAGAAATATCAACAACTTCAGATATGTAGATGACACCACCCTTATGGCAGAAAGTGAAGGAGAACTAAAGAGCCTTTTGATGAAAATGTAAGAAGAGAGTGAAAAAGTTGGCTTAAAGCTCAACATTCAGAAAACTAAGATAATGGCATCAGGTCCCATCACTTCATGGCAAATAAGTGGGGAAAGAGTGGAAACAGTGGCTGTCTTTATTTTTTGGGGGGGCTCCAAAATCACTGCAGATGGTAACTGTAGCTGTGAAATTAAAAGATCTTTACTCCTTGGAAGGAAAGTTATAACCAACCTAGACACCATATTAAAAAGCAGAGACATTACTTTGCCAGCAAAGTCTTTCTAGTTAAGGCTATGATTTTTCTAGTATATGGATGTCATATATGGAGTATATGGAGTCATATATGGATGTGAGATTTGGAATATAAAGAAAGCTGAGCGCCAAAGAATTGATGCTTCTGAACTGTGGTTTGGAAAAGACCCTTGAGAGTCCCTTGGATTGCAAGGAGATCCAACAGTACATCTTAAAAGAGTTCAGTCCTGAGTGTTCATTGGAAGGACTTATGCTGAAACTAAAACTCCAATACTTTGGCCCCCTCTTGTGAAGAGCTGACTCATTTGAAGTGATCCTGATCCTAGGGAAGATTCAATGTGGGAGGAGGAGATGACAGAGCCAACTCAATAGACATGAGTCTGGCAAACTCCAGGCATTGATGATGGACAGGGAGGCCTGGTATGCTCCAGTCCACAGTTTCACAAAGAGTCAGATAGGACTTAGCGACTGAACTAAAATTGAACTGAACTGAAACTATGGTGGAAGTAATGAAGATAATGGTGATCTCCTTCAAAAGGTCCATGCTTATACTGCTACACTCAGTGTCCCCAACACTGCATCAAGCCACTGTTGACCCACGTCTCTGCTAGAGACTCTTGGACACTCTGTACAAATTTGGGTCAGTCTTTTTTGGAGTCACTTCTCCTTTCTCCTGGGTCCTGGTGTGTACAAGTTCTGTTTGTGCCCTCCAAAACTCTATTTCCAAGTCCTGTGTAAGTTCTGGCAGCTCTGTGGTGGGGTTAATGGTGACCTCCTCCAAGAGGGCTTATGCCATACCTGTCTGCTCCACCTCGCCATACCCATTCCCTTTCTTATTATTTTTATTATAGTTTCCTTTCTTTTTTGTATTACTTCTGCTATACTGATCATAATATGACACTTTAGTAGACACTTGGTGATGGTTTAGTTACTAAGTCATGTCCAACCCTTTTGCAATCCCATGGACTGTAGCCTGCCAGGCTCCTCTATCCATTGAATTCTCTAGGCAAGAATACCGGAGTGAAGACTTTAGCTATACCCACATCTTCTGGTCCTAAAGGCCTCTCTCTCCATTCTGAGTTCTCAGAAGATGGTTCTTGGATGCTGATAAAGTGAAACCACTTCCTCTGTCTCACTGGAGGAAAGCCAACAATGGCCTGTGCAAAGAAGGTAGCTGAGAAGCAGCATAACCCCATGGATAGTGTCTGTAGAAAACTGTGAGCCATCCAAAAGAGAGAAGACACTTCTGATCCCATCCGACAGATTATCAAATACCAGTCTAGCAGTTTTTACAGCCCACAGACTACCCCGAAGAAAGATTTTGAAGAGATACTGAAGAAAATGATGGCTGAGCACATCCTTCTACTTGACATGCTCTTCTCCAGTCCTGAGAAAGATGGCGCCTTCACTTCACAGTTTCAGATAGTGTCTTCAAGAACCCTATCCATCTCTCATATCAGCTCTCCTGAGAATGCAACATACTCACTTATCCTCACAAGTTCTGAAAACATCTCAAGGCTGAGATCACAGATCTCCCAGAATTATACATCTTTGATACAGCAGATCACAAAAAGGGAGCTCTTTGCTAACAAGGATTTGACTAACTATTATAGTGGAAATGGTTTTAGTACCTTAGCACTTGACTTTGATTCCACCTCTGATCAGAGCTCTGAATTTTAACTCAGGATTCAGTAGTGAAAAAAATTATCTCTGAATGAAGAGGCGTGGAAACAGGAACTGACAATGGCAAGGAAGATGTAACCTATAGCAACAACAGGACCCGTGAAGAGTTGCTTAGGAGTATTTTTAATGTATGTGACTCCAAACACAGAGTCTTGTATAATTTTTACTGAGCTTATCATCGGTTTTACCAGCTGCAGTCATTGACTGGAACTATTTACATCTCATATGTGTTGCCTCACAAGAAATACAAACTTCATATACATAAAACCGCTGTACAAATTTAGCTCTGATTTTTAAGTCAATTTTAGATTTTTACTTCTGCTTTTCTTAGAGATGTGCTCTTTTTAAAATTTCTGCATGTTTAGCATGTCAGTGGTTCATGATCACTGTAACAAAATCAATAATATGGAGAAAAGAAAGGAAAAAAAGAACTCATAAGTAATCCTGTTTCCCTGAGTAACTGATGTTAATGATTTGTTGTATAACCTGCCCCCCCAAATTCCTTGGTGAATATGGTTTTCTTTCATTTGGATTAAACCTTTTTTATTATAGAAACTTTCAAACATATACAGAAGTGGAGACGATATTATGACCCTTATATACGTGTCATAAATAATGATGTCTCATTTTTCCTTCACTTTCCTCTGCTCTACTCTGGATTGTTCCTGTTGTTGTTCAGTTGCTAAGTTATGTCCAAATCTTTGTGAACCTAGGAACTATAGCTGGCCAGGCTCTTCTGTCCTCCACTATCTCCCACTAAGTCTGGATTAGTTTGAGGAAAGTCAGAGACATCATATTATTTCATCTGTAAACATAGTACATTCAGTACATTCAAAAGATAAAGACTGGTTTCAGATACAGCTATACAATGTCTTTAAAAATTTTTTATTTTTAGATTCTATTATTGAAGTATAATTGCTTTGCAATGTTCTGTTTCTGTTGTGCAATGAAGTAGATCAGCTATAAATATACACATATATTCTCCCTTTTGAGCCTCCCTCTTATCCCCACATCTCACCTCTATAGGTCACTGCAGAGTACCGAGCTGAGCTCTTGAGCTATACAAAACTTCCCACTAGCTGTCTATTTCACACACGCACAATGTCATTTTTATAACTAAAACTGTAAATTAATTTCTTAATATCAAATACCTTACCAACATTCAAGTTTTCTCATTTGTATGAAAAGTTTATATTTTCTTAAATAGTTTATTTGTTCAAATCAAAATCCAAGAAAGGATTGTTCATTGTTATTGGTTATCTGCCTTATTTCTCTGTTCTGTTTCCATTCTTTTTATATTTTAAGTTATTTGTTAATGAAACTGGCTCTTTTATTTCCTTATTTTCTCCAGTCTGAATTTTAGTGACTGTGTGATCATAGAAACACAACCTGCTTTTCCCCCCTGCAGTTGGAGGCTTGATCAGGTAAATGTTT
>SJYC01091850.1:0-34014 GCA_006408675.1 Madoqua kirkii | reverse complement strand
TTCCTTATTTACAGACATAATAATTTTCTATATTTATAAGAAACTTAGATTTTACTGGCAGATGGATGATAGATACCATATCAGCATTACTTTTTTTTTTTTTTTTCAAAATTCTGACAAAACTTTTGTCAAAACTTGTGAGGGGAATTTCAAAAGAGAGTTATTAAACTGTATTAGATAATCATTTAATAATAGAGAAAAAGTGTTAATGTCAGCAGTTAACATCAGCCAAGTCAGCCAGCATTATAACTCAGTTATAACTTAGGCTAGATATGAAACAGAAGAGACACAAAAGGAAAGGTCATGTGCTGTGTTGTTGTTTGGGAAGTCTTGCCCTTAATTTGAACTCTTTTGATTGGAACATAAAATCTCAGGAAATTCAAGCCACTAGAAATTCCACTTCTCTCTTGGCTAACATAGTAGCACTGTGCAACAGCTGAAAACCACATTTTTGTGTTTGTCATTTAATTCTCTTCTACCACCTGCATGTGGCAAACAATCTTTCCACAGTTGCCAACTGTAGCTTTGCCAGCTGGTGGACAAAATGGGGGATAAATTTAACTTTCTGAAAACATTTTGATCCACTAGTTATGTATGCTCTAGACAGGCTTGTTCTCATTGGTCATCTAGAATTTGCTACTGCATAAGTGGAGTGGGTGCTGTAGGTTCAGTTAGCTGGCAGTGTACTGAGATAATAATTGCTATTTGAAACTGTTCATCAAAGCTGTTTAAATTAAAGGGAAATGATGGACAAACCTATCATGAGTTTCTGTATCTAATTAGCTGAAACAATTAGGATAAAGGGAGTGACTCAGCTGAATAAGTGAACATACTTTAGAATTCCATGTACTTGGATTCAAATTCTCCTTCTTTTTCCTTATTGCAGTGTGACATAGAAGTAAGTTTTATTACCTTTCTAAGTTACAGTTTCTACATCTATAATATAGGAATTATTTCTACCTTATATATTTATTCAGCCTTCCTTGGTGGCTTAGATGGTAAAAAAAATCCTCCTGTAATGCAGGAGATCCTGGTTCAATCCCTGGGTCAGGAAGATCTATTGGAGAAGGGAATAGTTACCTACGCCAGTATCCTTGCCACGTCCATGGAGAACCCTATAGACAGAGGAGCCTGGCAGGCTATAGTCCATGGGGTCACAAAGAGTCAGACGTGACTGAGCGAGTAACACTTTCATGTACCAGACAGTGAAAAAGTACTCAAGGTGCAGTGCTCAATAAAACAACTATGGCTATTGATTTAATGGAATTTACAGCATAGGGAGGCAGGCATATATTAAGAATGAAAGTGAAAGTGAAGTCACTCAGTCGTGTCTGATTCTTTGTGACCTAATCCTTGGAATTCCAAGGCTCAGCAATCCTTGGAATTTTCCAGGCAAGAATACTGGAATGGGTTGCCATTTTCCTCTCCAGGGGATCTTCCTGACCCAGGGATGGAACCTGGGTCTCCTGCATTGCGGGCAGATGCTTTTACCATCTGAGCCACTAAGGAAGTCCACAAATAAATATATTAAGGGTACCCACAAATAAATCTATGATTTCAAATTGAGAATCTGTTGTGAAGGAAAGTATTGTGAAGTATGCAATATCATGAGAACTCAATTTAGACTGAATAATTAGTGAAGTTTTCTGCAAACAAGTTATGTTTGATTTGAGATTGGAATAATAAATATAGGTGTTTTGTGAAATGGAAGGAGCAAGGAAGGAAAAAAAATACATTTTAGGAACAGGAAACTGTGTGCAAAGGTATAGCACTTTCAAGGAACTGACAAGATAAAAGGAGTAATTATAGTGTGACTTGAGGATAGATATAGAGATTATAGAGGGATTTGGCCATGTAAGAATTTGAAATTTCATCTTAAAAGCCAATGAAAAAGAGTTAAAGCAGAAAAATGATAAAATTGATTTGGAATTTTAAATGGTTAGTTCATGTGCTATTTGGAGAATGGACCACGGGAGAGAGACTGGCTTAGGCTGGATAATTCTAGGTGCAGTCTTGGGGAAATTGGTGGTAGCTTCCAATATGGTTGAGATGAATAGATGGGATTCATAGTCAAGAAAACATCATTAGACTGGTGATTGATATAGAGAAAGGAGTGGAAAAGGAGAGACACTTGCTAGTGTTGATTTTTGTTCAGTCTTGAGGAACTGAGAATATGGTTATTCTATTCAGTGAATAAGGAAACCTCAAAGAAGACTAGCTTTGGAGAAAGAATGTTTGGGACATGTTGAGTTTTAGGTAACTTTGACACATGTGATATATGCAGGGTGTCTTCAGATTTGTAGATCTGAAGTTGTAGAAGAGGTAAAACATGATAATATAAAGTTGGGGTGGGAATTATCAGTGATTTGATGTCTATTGAAGTCAAAGGTGTAGATTAGATTGCCTGGAAAGAGAGTAGAGTATAGGAGAGTAGAGTATAAGAAGAATAGAGGGACAAAAACTAAGTCTTTAGGGATATCAGTAGAGTCTAGGTAAAACACCAGATACAAGTGAAGGTGACTGAGATGGAGCGACTGAAGATTTGAGGAGAATGTGGCATCCTCTAAGTATATATTTCACTCAGTAAAAACACTTTTAAATTGTTTTTGAGAGTACCTGTACTATTTTGTATTTCCACCAGCAAAATGTATGATTTCTAGTTTGTCCACAACCTTGACAAGCACTGAGTAGTGTCAGTTCTCAGTCTTCAATTTTTTTTCTTTTATTAGGTGTGTATCAGTTTAGTTCAGTTCAGTCGCTTAGTCATCTCTGACTCTTTGTGACCCCATGAAATGCAGCATGCCAGGCCTCCCTGTCCATCATCAACTCTGGGAGGTGCTGTAAAATCTCACTTCATAGGTGTGTATAGTAGTATCTCGTTTTAATTTGCATTTCCCTAGTGGCTAATGTTTGGAACTTTTTCCACATGCTTATTATTTGTAAATCTTCTGCATGTCTTCTTTGGTGAAGTATTTGTCCAATATTTTGCCCATTTAAAAAATGGAATTTTTTTTTTTTGTACTGTTGAGTATTAAGAGTTCTTTAATATATTGGATATAAGTCCTTTGTTAGATATGTGATTGGTTTTTTCCCCCAATCTATATAGCTTTTCCTTCTCTTGTCAATATCTTTTATGGGAGAAAAGTTTTTTGTCTTTGTAATCTCAGTTTATCATTTTCAGATTTTATAGATACATGCTTTTGGTGTTTGATATGTGGGGGGAGTGTGTAATTTCCTCAGTTCTGTCTTACGACAACAAAGATTTGAAATAGTGGACCGGTGTTACAGCTGAGTTTTCTTGGTAAAGAAAGTCCATCCCCGAGGTGTGTAGGTGGGCCACTCCTGCAGGAGAGGCCCAAATCCATTTTGGCTTACTTTTTCTATACGTTTTGTCTTCTCCCCCCCAACCCCCACTAATCTGCTTTATGCAAATAAAGGCTAACCAGGAAGGGGGCATGTTTGTTTCCCCAGAGGCTCTCACTTCAGGATTCAGAGTTTTCCTTTGTTCCCTTTATGCAGGCTTTTCCCTTTCTTTGTCTGTCATTTAGCCAGTACCACTTGGGACTCCTAGATCCTATTATAACTGTCTAACATATCTAAGAACTCTTTGAAAAGACCATCATTATGCTACACTGAATTTGCTTTGTACCTTTGTAAAAAGTAATTATCCATATACATGTATGGGTCCATTTCTGGATTCTCTGTTCTCTTCTGTTGATACCATATTGTAGCATTACATTAAATTTTGAAATTAGGCAGTGTTAGTCTTTCAATTCTGTTCTTTATGCAGATTGTTTTGCCTATTCTAGATCCTTTTTATCTCCATATGAATTTAGAATCACCTTGCCAGTTTTTACATAAAAGCCTCCTGGGGTTTTGTTTGGAATTGGGCAGAATCTCTGTAATAACTTGAGGAGAAATGAGACTAGATAAGTTTCCTTGAGAGAAGAAGTAAAATTCACATTTTGCCTGCAGTGGTTATGCCATTGAGTGCTTGCCTTTGGACTGGTGGGCAGGAAAAAATGTGAAATAGGCTCCAAGAAAACTAACTGTGAAAAGATTTAAAAAAAAAAGAATATTTGATTATTAGGAATGAAAATCCTGGTAGGGTTAAATGAATAATTATTAATTATTGTGGATTCAATACATATGCAAGAGACACTCAAAAGATACTGAGTGATTTAAATTTGAGAGAAAAGCACACTCTTTCCACATAAAAAGAAACATTTAACATTTAATGGCTGCTCTAATGGATGCAAAACCGAGTAATGCTTTTAGCTGGATTGGGGAGAGATTATACCAGAAGAGCTGGACTGAGTTTTTGTGCACTGTAATTTCTGTCTTAAATAAAATAACAGTAACCACTGTGATGCTATCCACTTCCCTAACTCAAATGTCTGTAATTAAGAAACTGAATTCATCCATCTCTACTTATTATGAATGTCAGAGGTTTTAAGCCTTAATAGCTTTCAGAATGCTTCTCAACTGAAGAAAATTTCACAGACTCAAGGATATCCAAAGCTAATGGATGACTTGTTTCCTTGTTTTCTACGTCTTTATTAATAGATACAAAGAGAGATATATTAGATAATTTACCTCATAGACTTTAAAGTTTCTGCATTCTTAACCTATTTATTTCTGTTGCTATTTTAGTACTCAGTAACACTTGAAGTACTTAGAGAGATGCCTCAAAAGGTATGTAATGATGCAGAGACTAGGAGGAAGGGACTAATCAAGGAATCAGTACAGAAGATGCCTATGAGAGTTGGCTAGGCAAGCAAAACCCTTTCTTTTCAACATGAAAGTCTTTCATAGTAGACTTTGTTGACTTATCAACTTCTCTGCCTCTTGCAATAACAAAACAGGAGTTAATATTTCAAATGCTTACTTTATAAAAGACAGGTTGCTAAGGTCAGCTCTTACTCTGAAAACACTAATTTCTTGGTTTTACTGCATTTCTCAGGGCACTGTGGTTATCTGTAATAGTCCAAATCAAGGCTAGAGATGAAGTAGAGTCTATACTCTACCATAGTCATCCTCTAAATATGAGTCATTTTCCTGAAAGGGAGTTTCTAAAAGGTCTGACATACTCATAATCCAAGGTTTAAAACTTTGTGGAAAACCTATAATCTTATAGTGTAGATAATTTGATCTTACTTCTTAGGAAGTGATCTTGTTCTTCATCCACTTAATGCATCTGTAATATCTCAGGGTGGGACTTTGAGGTGTTCACTAAAAGTTTGTTGAATATATTGTATAATTGGTAGAACAGGGACTAGGATCTCAGTTCCCTTAATTACTAGTTTTTGGGTTTTTTTTTCTAATTACTTTAAAAGTAAAATTTAAGTTCCAACAAATTAGACATAGTAAATAAATTCCCTTACAAGAAACCAGTTTAAAAGTGTTTTGTTGTTGTTATTTTTAAACCCAACTAACAGCCTGACAGCCAACGAGTTTAAGTCTCCCTATCCTTAAAAGTTTGAAAAAGTAGTTTAAGATATTCTGCTAAGCCTCCAACAACTGACAAGTTTCCCTTCCTCGTATTTTGAATTGCTACTTTATTGACTCACTCTGATACCAATATTGCATTAGCCTGCTTCACAAAGGGGTAATGGAGAGATAAGAGGATTAAAACTTTTGGAGACATATTTGGCAATAAAAATATCAAATCTTTCACTAGGCTACCAACAGCATTTGGACAACACACAGATCAAATTTTGAAGCGTTATGAGTCACAGAAATGATTTAAAGGGGCCTAGAAGCAATGGAAAATAAAACTGGATTTCAACACACCTGGGAGTTATTGGTATCTAAACATATCAGTCTCTACTTCTTTTGCAATACAAAAAAAAAAAAAAATTCTGTATGTTGGCATAAAGATAATCTGGGACTCTCAAATGATAGAATTAGTTATAGCATAGGAACTCATTAAAGGGGATATATTAAAGTTTTCTGAATTTTATTTTAGTCTGTATTTTCACAAATTCTCAAAGGCTTCCAGGGTTCTATCTGTCATCACAATTCTCAAAGAGATGAGCAGTCTTTTTAAAAAATATAAATTGTGGAGAGTTGTTCATATCACAACAGGTGAGTTTCTTGTAGGGATGTTACATTTACCTTGATATTAAAAAATATTTTAAATTAAATAAATAGCTAATCATAGTTGAAGGGTGGGCTTTCCAGGTGGCTCCAGTGGTAAAGAACCCACTTGCCAATGCGTTGAGACACAGGGGACATGGGTTTGACCCTTGGATAGGGAAGATTCCCCTGGAGGAGAGCATGGCAACCCACTCCAGTATTCTTGCCTGGAGAATCCCATGGACAGAGGAGTCTGGCAAACTACATCCATGGGGTTGCATAGAGTCGGACATTACTGAGGTGACTTAGCACACTTAAAATGTCAAAAAATGTTGAATGTTATGAAAAATGGTTATACCTGCCACTTTCCCAACACTATCTTACAGTATTTACTTCTGGTATTTATCTCCACGTGTGTGTATTAGTCACTCAGTTGTGTCCAACTCTGTAGCCCACCAGGCTTCACTATTCATGGAATTCTCCAGGCAAGAATACTAGAGAGGGTAGCCAGTCCCTTCTCCAGTGTCTCTTCCTGACCCAGAGATCCAACTCGGGTCTCCTGCATTGCAGGCAGATTCTTTACTGTCTGAGCCACCAGGAAAACACATTTACTTCCATATATCTAACCAACTAAATACTCCATTACTTTGCTTTGTTATTTTTGAACATTATGTGTTGACTTCCTCCTGTAGTGATTGTAGATTTTATGTCTTTTATGACCCCCTTTTCTGCTTCTTTAACTATGTATGGCGATATCAAATTTTCCTGTTAAATCCATAGTTACTCCTTCTATAGTATGATAATATGAAAAAGATTAACTACCAAGCCAAGTAGTATACCTTGTTTACATTTCTGTTCTTGTACAACATTTTGCTTTTCAGCTAAGAATCATGCTTTTCCTGCTTTAGAGAATTACCTAGTTTTCTTTTGTTTATTTTTTTCTTTCATTTGCTTAATTTTTTTTTGAGTCTATGACATCTCTGTTCTTTTGCCCTCTGTAAAATGCCTTCTATTACAATTTTCCAGACGTCAGTCTTATCAATTAGTATATCTACTCCAGTTTTGTTTGTCTTTGGTAAAATAATCATGAATCTAACATAATTCCACTCTCCTCAGCTATAGTTGCTTGCTAAGATCTGCTGAAATGTTATTTTGGAAACTCCTTTTTCCTCTCCCCTTGAATCTCTAATTTCTGTATTTCTTTTCCTTGCTGTATCTTCTCTGTAAATTCATGATATTGAATTCATGAGAAGTAAAATTTTAATATCCTTAGTGTCAGATAGTTTTCTTTTTCCTCTACCCTATTCTTTGACTAATAATTTGGATTGATACACACATTGAGGCCAGAAATGATTTGGCCTTAGCAATAAGAAGGTCATGTTCCATTGCCTTCTGATCTTTGTAATGTTTTTTCTCATTCTCTTTGTGTGACCTAATCCTTCTAGGATCATCTGTTTTATCTTGTTCTGAAACTCTATAAAGAAGAGTGTACCTTGATACAGATCTTTTTACATCCATTTTGCTAGGCAGTATTCAAAGGACACATTTCCTTCTGTTTAAGAAAATCTTGTATTTTTTTGTTTAAAATAATTTACTTTCTTCTAGTTTCCTTGTTTCTTTTTTTTAAAGGACAACTTCCTCCTCTCAACTTAAGATATAATTGACATATATCCTTGTGTAAATTTAAGGTGCACAACAGGATAAATTTGATATAAATTTGTATACTGAGAAATGATTACAACATTGCTGCTGCTGCTGCTAAGTCGCGTCAGTCGTGGACAAATCTGTGCGACCCCATAGACGGCAGCCCACCAGGCTCCTCCATCCCTGGGATTCTCCAGGCAAGAACACTGGAGTGGGTTGCCATTTCCTTCTCCAATGCATGAAAGTGAAAAGTGAAATTGAAGTCGTTCAGTCGTGTGTCCGACTCTTCGAGACCCCATGGACTGCAGCCCACCAGGCTCCTCCGTCCAGTGGATTTTCCAGGCAACATTACAACATTAGAATTTCTAGAAATTCTTTAATTTCCCTTTGGGCATTCTGTGCCATCCCATAGTGCCTTCATTCGTTTCTTTAGTTTCTCTCTCATCCTCTTTTCTTCCTGCTCCTCCCCTTCCCCCCTTTCCTCTTGTCTCTCTCTCTCTTTCTCTTCTCTCTCCCTTCCTGTCTTCCTGCTATTCTTCTCTTCCTGGCCATCACTTTCTCTCTTAACACATTCTGGGAGATATATTTGACTTTATCAACTAACTTTCTTCACTCATGAATAAAAAAACCCAACAAAAACACCACACTTCATTTGCCATAATTTTAATACCTGAAAACTTTATCTTGCTCTATAAATATTCATTTTGATGCATGTAGTATTTTTTCCTTTAATAATTGGGATAGTCATTTTTTAGCTCACTGATAATATCATTCATAGCTTACTATACAATTTCTTCTGTTTCTGCCATTCTCTGTGTCATCTGAGTGTTTTTCTTTTCTTGTTGATCTGTTATATATTTCCATGTGGTGATGTATGGCAAAACCAATACAATATTATAAAGCAATTAACCTCCAATTAAAATAAATTTATATTAAAAAAGAAAAAAAAGAAATTTTTGTATGTTTGCTATTCTTGACTTTCCATTCATTTTAGAATGAGTCGCTGAAACACTATGGAAGTTATGTGCATTGCTGGGCATGGATAAATCATAGCTTTTTCTCTAGGATTGTCAAGTAATCAATCAATGTTATTATTAGTTCTTTTAATTTGAACCTTCAAATGTCAGTATATGAAATGAGGGATTGACCAATTTTGTCTGTAAAAGACAAATTAATATTTTAGGTTTAATGGGTACTTTATAGTAATCATCACAACTGTAGATTGTTGCCAACTTACAATGGCTTGACTTGAAGATTTTTTGACTTTGTGACTGTGTGAAAGTGATATGCATTCAGTAGAAACCATACTTCAAATTTTGAATTTTGTTCTTTTTTGGAGCTGTGATATGCAGTAGGATACTCTTCTGTGATGCTGGGCAGTGGCACATGATCATGACAGTAAGCAGTCAATATGCTGACAACCGTTCTGTACACATACTACCAGCATTTTTCACATTAAGTGAAGTATTAAATAAATTACATGAGATATTCAAAACCTAATTATAGAATAGGCTTTCCATTAGATGATTTTGCCCAATTATTCTGAGTACACTTAAAGTAAGCTAAGCTAAGCTCTGGTATTTGGTAGGTAGTATTAAATGCATTTTCAATTTAAGATATTTTCAGTTTATGATGAGTGTATTGGGAAGTCTAAGTTGAGGAAGATCTGTACTCAACTCTGCCCTTATAGTGTGTGAATGAAAACACAGGCAATAGTAAATGGATGTGCTTGGTTGTGTTCCAATAAAACTTTATTTTTTAAAAAAGTAGTAAACTAAATTTGGCCTGAAAGCTCCAATTTGCTGACCCCTGATAGAGAACATTACTTTTAGGGCTTCCATTTCTTTGGAAATGATTTCTCAAAATGTTTTACCAGGAGTTGAAGATAAGACAAGAAATCAGTCTGCTGGTGTTCTAGACCCAGGCAGGGAAAGGCAGATGAGGGTTGTACCATTTAATATGGAGATTCTCATTTATTGTCTCAGCTTTACCCACTTCTGCTTGACACCTCCAAATCCTATAATCCTGTAGTTCAATCCTCAATAGTGTTTCTCAGCCTAAAGGGCATAGGAAAAACCTGAGGATTTTAAAGTGCAGGCTCAGATATATGAGGTTTAAAGTTGGACTGGAGAGTCTATATCTCTGATAAGCTTCTGAATAATGTTGATGCTGCTGATCCTCAAAGAACATTCTGAATTGCTAGCAAGGGAATAAATATTGTATTTTCTATGAATAGAAGAGAGAAGAAATCTAGTTTTCTCTCTATAGGCTTTCAAATAATTCTAATGTTTCCTGCCCCTTTTTTCACTCAGGCCTTCCATGGCTCAGATCCCTGAGTCTTTCTAGTTTTCTGTACGTAAATTGACTAGCTTTTTGTCAGTGTCCTTTTCTATAGGCAGCTAGTTTTTCAATTCCTGTTTTGTTCATGTTTATTTATTTATTTATTTTTTCTTTTATTCTCCAATTTTGTGTCTATATTTGGGATTCCTTTCTTTGTTTTAATGAAGATGGAGCTTGTACTTTGCACTTTGTAAAAAGCATTTAGAATAATATTTTTGAGGATGGAAAGAAGTATATGTTTGAAATTGAGTTAGAAACTACACTATCACAAAATATTTTCTTGAACTGTTTAATCAGGCATAATGACAAATCAAATTTTTATTATATCCAACCTGAAATGGTAAAGGAATTTAAATGTACATATATAAGTAACTTCTGGAATATTTCAAAATGTTTGCTGATGGACAATCATGATTATTTAGTCTTTGACTTTGGATTTTGTCAGTTTTGAATTTGTTACTTAAGGGATCCTTAAGAAGAGCTTCATTTCTCCCAATTTCATTATCTAAATTTATCCTTTGGACTATTTATATTCATATTAAAATGAATCAGAGAAATAAACACTTTCTGTCATGGAATTACTTATGGCAATTCTGAACCAATATTCTTGGGCTTCCCTTGTGGCTCAGCTGGCAAAGAGTCTGCCTGCAATGTGAGATACCTGGGTTTGATCCCTGGATTGGGAAGATCCCCTGGAGAAGGGAAAGGCTACCCATTCCAATATTCTGGCCTAGAGCTAAAAAGAGTAAGATGAGACTGCACGACTTTCACTTTCAACCTGAACCAACCTTAGGAAGTAGATAAGATTTGTTTTCATTATCCTAATTCCAAACAAAGATAGCATGCCTTGACTTATCCCTGAGGTCTCCTCTTTGCCTAAAAAGCTTCCCCTCTATTTTATGACTCAAGGTTTCATGTGCTAGATATTTGCTCTCTATCATTCTTTGATGTCCTTCATCACAGATTAAATATTCTGAATCATAACATAATTTTTCTGTTTAATACGTTATGTTTAATACACCATTAATGTAATGGATCTCTAAATGGTATTTGAGTAGTTATAATAGTAGGCATATTGTTGTTCTGCTGGCCAGAAATTATTACAAATATTCTGGCCTAGAGCTAAAAAGAGTAAGATGAGACTGCACGACTTTCACTTTCAACCTGAACCAACCTTAGGAAGTAGATAAGATTTGTTTTCATTATCCTAATTCCAAACAAAGATAGCATGCCTTGACTTATCCCTGAGGTCTCCTCTTTGCCTAAAAAGCTTCCCCTCTATTTTATGACTCAAGGTTTCATGTGCTAGATATTTGCTCTCTATCATTCTTTGATGTCCTTCATCACAGATTAAATATTCTGAATCATAACATAATTTTTCTGTTTAATACGTTATGTTTAATACACCATTAATGTAATGGATCTCTAAATGGTATTTGAGTAGTTATAATAGTAGGCATATTGTTGTTCTGCTGGCCAGAAATTATTACCTGAATGCTTTGAATCATAACAATTTGCTCTGTCTAAAAGAGTATTAGATTGAAAATCAGAAAGATTGCCATAAGCAGTAAGACATTGGATAAATTAAATTTCAGGGTAAGGTAATAAATCGGGTAACTAAGTTTGTACAAGAAAAGGGTGCCATTCCCCCTTGGGGAACAGATTCATGAGTTTACGCTTGGTGACCAAGTATGGGTCAAAGATTGGAAACATGATTTGCTAGCCCCTTGGTGAAAGGGCCCTTATGTCATTCTAACTACCCCTACTGCAGTTAAAGTTGCAGGTATTGTCTCTTGGATCCATCATACGAGGGTGAAGAGAACATACCACACAGACCCAAAAAACGCTGAGTGGATTACACAGAGGGGCCCCGCTGACCCTCGAGAGACTAAGACCATCCTTAAGAAGAAAGAAAAGAAGATCCTGGACAAGCCCCTTCAGGATGAAGCCGCACAATCAACTCCTGCTGCTTGGCCTCATCAATGTGATTTTGAATATAACTTCCATTTCAACTCAGGACAATGTTTTCATCGCATGGGCACATTCTTTCGCAGACCTCCACAACACTTCCAGCTGCTGGTGTGTGGGGCTGTGCCTCTGTCAGTGATGGATGGACTCCTTAGTGGGTGTCACCACTCTGCTAAGGAGATTTTAAACCACTCTGCTCTTTTCTGGGATGACAAAAAGAGACTTTCCTCTCTCTTGTCAGTCATAACCTCTCCTTGCTCTCTTGGTGTAAGACCTACAGTCAATAGACTCGGGTCATGGGGTTACATTTGATATAAATGCCTATGTAACAAAAGCCTAACTACTTGTTGTAAATCTACCCCGGTAGCCCCGGTAAATCTACCTTACTTACATGCAAGGTGGACAAGGTCGGTGTTTCAGTGATAAGAGTATATTGCTCCCTTATTTGTACCCTCTATAGGGACAACAGATATCATGATTAAAGTAGAGGCCTTGACTAATTTCACAAAACAGGCCATCCTAGATAGAACAAAAGCCATCCAAGCCTTAAATGAAGAGCAAATATTGTAAATCTACCCCAGTAGCCCCGGTAAATCTACCTTGTTTACATGCTAGGTGGACAGAATCCATGTTTCAGTGATATGAGTACATTGCTGCCTTATTCTTATCCTCTATAGAGACAACAGATATCATGATTAAAGTAGATGCCTTGACTAATTTCACAAAACAGGCCCTCCTAGATAGAACAAAAGCCATCCAAGCTGTAAATGAAGAGCAAATCCAAATGAGAAAAGTGGTAATTCGTGATAGAATGGCTTTGGACATACTCACAGCTGCTCAAGGAGGGGCCTGTGCTATAATAAAGGTTGAATGTTGTGCATACATTCCTGACTTATCTGGAAATGTATCGACTGCTTTAGATGATGTGAAAAACCAGGTAAAAGCAATGTCAAATGAAAGCATTCCTTTCTGGACTTCGGTCCTATCTTGGGTGAAAGGCGATTGGTGGAAAACTATATTTACCATGGTTATAGTTGCCTTGATAGTTCTGCTTTGTGGACCCTGAATTTTATAATGTATTATGAACTTTGTAAGCCGAAGGTTGATGCCATTCTCCCAAATTGGCAGTCGGAGAGCCAGGGTGCAATATATCCCTATGAATGATGTTCATAATATGAGTTAAGAGCATCAAGAGCGGGGAATGAAGAAGGAATTCATAGGGCCTGACTCCATCTTAGGCTTGTTCATGCTGATCATGCTCGGCCACCTCTCCAATGGACTCTGAACTCTGTGTTTTGTGCCTATAAAAACAACAACAGAAGGATAAGATCCCCTTCAGACAGGGGAACCTTGAAGATCATATCTAGGTTACTCATCGCCTAAGAGAAAACATACCCAAATCACTCCTTCCTCCAGACAGGCCATAAAGTTTTCTGTATCTATCAGAGTGCAACCTCGAGTTTATTGATTATTGGCTAATTGTTTGACTGTTTGAGCACATGAGCATATAGCACGTGAATGATGGAGTTATTGGGATTGTATTTTCCTTGGTTTATGTAAGTCTCAAGGAATTTGGAGTGGTGGGTTCAGACATGTACAAATGGGGTATAAAAGATTTTTTTATACAAATGCTGGTCGGGGTCCTTGGCTAAGAGGAGACTCTGCTTTGGGCCCGCCGGTGTAATAAACTGCACTCCACTATCTGCGTTGTCCTTCTGAGTGAGTTTGTTTCCCAGAATGCGTGGCTACAACAAAGTAACTGAGATACCATATGCCCCAGAGCAACAAAGTCCGAGTACCGCAACTAGAGAGCCTGCGCACACAACAAAGATCCAGCATATTGCAACTAAGACCTGACGCAGCCAGCAAAATTTTAAAAATATTTTTAGAGGTTTTTACAGTTTTGTTTTTCATAGGATTTGACCATGAGAAACTCACTTAATTTGCAATTGGCTATGATTTGATTTCTTGGCAATTATTATGTATACTTGGAATTCTTGTGAAGAGGAAAAATAAACAAATTATGTGGAAACATGATGCAATTTTCTTTGATTCCTTAAATAAGATTTTTTAAAAACTGACACCATATGTTTTGCAATGTTTAAACATTTATTAATTTTGAATTTGAGGTTTTCTGTTATTTTCTAATAATATTTCTGTTATTTTCTAATAATATTTCCAGGTTTTATATATTTTCTTAGGTCATTGGAAAATCTTATTGTGTTTAATAGTTTGAACTCTCATAGCATTACTTGATAGCTGAGGTCCTAGAATTAGACTGTGTTGTCCAGTACAGTAGTCATTATACACATGTGCTTTTTAAAAGTAAAATGGAAAATTCAAGTCCTCAGATGCACTAGCCATATTTCATGTTTCTAGGAGGATGCTGATCCAGGTCAGTCACAGTCCTGGAAGTGCAGACACTGATCTATCTTCAGACTATAAATCAAGTTAGCCATAAGGGGTTGGAAATTCTCTCAACTGGCTTGTAAAGGACGAGTGTGAAGGAGACAGAAAATGCTTGCAGACTGTGTTGGAGGAAGGTCTCCAAACCAAGTACAAATGAAACAGAACTGAGTGCAAAGTGAAAGAAAGGCCGGAAGAAAATGTGAAGAAAAGTGGGTAGAAATGGTGATATTAACTGATTAAAACAAAACAAAACAAAACAGGACTTTGAGAACATGTGGCATGCAGGAAAAATAGATCCGATTTAGTCAAAGACTAGAAACTCTAATTCAGGTGTCTGCTGCACTGAGAGGAAGGAGCAGATCTCTCCAAGATAATGCAGAGGAAACAACAGTAGAATCTGGCAACGGATTAAGTGTGATAGAGAAAAAAAAAAAAACTTCTAGCAGACAGAAGAGAGATGATTCTACAGAGTTAGTGCAATTGAGAAGGGTCCTGTCTGTGAGACTGGACAACCCTTGGGAGGAAATGGAGACTTGAGTGTTTATTCTTTTCTACTGAGAGTGTAGGCAGAGGGTGTCACCATCAGAAAACAGGAAGAAATGTGGGACTCGATGGGGCTGGGGGTCAGTGGGTAAATCATTGACAAAAAAAACCTCCCAAAAACAAACAAAAAAAACCACGATGGTTGCAGACCTGAAACAGATGAGCTTTCCAAGGAAGGAAGAAGAAAAAAAAAGTGAAACCAGTAATCCTTGTTTGGAGGGTACTCAGCTCAGTAAAAGGAAGGAAAAGCTGTGCCAAAAGGAATATGTAATAAACAGTCAGTAAAGGTAACAGTCCAGAAGAGGAACAGTTCTGAAGGCCAGTAGGGAGATCTTAGGGTAAAGGAATGACATAGAGAACCACAGGTAGGAAAAACTTTGAGATTAGAATGAAAACGAATAGACTTAGACCTATATCACTGAAAACCCATCGTATAGTGTTTGAATATGAGGGCAAGAAAATGTCTTAACCCCAGGGCATGATGACCCACATAGAAAATTCTAGAATTAGGACTTTTCATTGCAAAAAAGGATGTGCACACTGATTTATGGGGTGACAGCAGAGGAGATATGATTCTGTAAGCAAGTGTTTAAAAGGCAGAGGCATATATTTACAGTTAGTAAGAACAACTATGACTTATAGAACACAGTCTTGTTTCCTGTGCATACCTCTTGAGCATAAGTATCTTGTAGTTTCAGTTGCATCTGATTCTTTCCAATCCCATGGACTGTAGCCAACCAGGCTCCCAGGCTCCTCTGCCCTTGGGATTCTTCAGGCAAAAATACTGCAGTGGGTTGCCATTTCCTCCTCCAGGGGACCTTCTTGACCCACGGATCAAACCCATGTCTCATGCCTCCCACATTGTCAGGTGGGTTGTTTACCACTAGTGCCACCTGGGAAGCCCACAAACTCATTTAAGCTCTGATGTGTGTCATGCAAAGGCGACTCTGCTCTTTCATTTAATGCATTGATAATGAAGTAACTGAAGCAAGAAGATGGTTGTTTGTCTGGGACTATCAGCTCCATGTACTGTGGCCCCACTACTACTTCCCTTCACATTCCTAAGGCTGCATGCAAGGCTTTGCCCCCTATTTCCCTTCCAGTTATAACCAGGTTTCACCTGCTTTTTTTTTTTTTTAACCCACTATCAAATTTTGTTGAAGTGAATCTAATTGCCCTAGGAGTATGTAATGCTTTAAAAGTTCACCATTGACCAGAAAAGAATAGAAAGAAAAGAGTTTTCAAATGTGCTTTCCTGACTGTGTTCCCAAGTCAGAAAATTATTTTCTGGGTCAAACCTTATGCCTTATTCCTAGTGCAGATTTTGTGTTTCTCTAATTTTAAAGAGGCTGTTTTATTACAGAAGGAAAGGAAGATTTTGGATTCCACTTGATAGCAGCAGACTTTGGAGTAATAATGGAAACTTACATGTAGATGAAGCTACACTTTACTAGTAGTTTCCACATAAAACCCTTTGAGAAAAGTATATTTCTTTTTTTATTAAGGTGTAGCTGATTTAAAATGTTATAATTGATGCTTTTGAACTGTGGTGCTAGAGAAGGCTCTTGAGAGTCCCTTGGACTGCAAGGAGATCCAATCAGTCATTCCTAAAGGAAATCAACCCTGAATATTCATTGGAAGGACTGATGCTGAAATTGAAGCTCCAGTACTTTGGCCACCTGATGCGAAGAGCTGACTCATTAAAAATGATCCTGATGTTGGGAATGACTGCGGGCATGAGGAGAAGGGGAAGACAGAGGATGAGATAGTTGGATGGCCTCACCAATTCAATGGACATGAGTTTGAGCAAACTCTGGGAAATAACGAAGGACAGGGAAGCTTGGCATGTTGTAGTCCATGGGATCACAAAGGGCTGGACATGACTTAGTGACTGAACAACAAAATATGTAATATTATAATTTTTATAAATATAGTCCACTTAAAGTTACTATAAAATAATGGCTTTATTCACTGTCTTGTTCAATATATTTGTGCACATTATTTATTTTCTATGTTGTAGCTTGTGCTTCTTAATCTCCTACCCTGATCTTGCTCCTCCCTCCACCCATATTTCCAAACTGGTAACCACTGGTCACCACTAGTTTTCCCGAGCTTTCATTTAACAGTAGGACTCCCTAGATGCATTGAGAGAGAGAAAAGGTAGGAGAAAGCAGGGGAGGGAGGGAACAACTGAACAACTGTAAGGAATTTTTGAGCTAGGTGAATACCATCAACACCTCAAGTAGGCAGAAATGACTGAGACCTTCAGGCTACTGCTTAAAGGATCTGAATGGCACTAATGTGGAAGTGTTAAAGGTTGCAAGTTCAAGACAGAGGCAGAGAGAATCATCTAGACAAGAAGGCAAATGATCCATCTGGCTCCATGAGTTTATTTATTTATTTTTTTCCGTTATTGAGTGGAAAAACATTTTGGAACCTTTTTCTGTCTTACACTAAAGGCCCACATCTGCACCCACTGAAGACTTCCTACTTTTCACTATGAACAAAAACAAGGTGGGACTGAGAATGGAGAGAGAAAGTGTTTTTCACAATAAATCGCTCTGGGCTTGATATAAACCCTAAATCTTTTAAGGAGTGAAGTTTACTTTGAACAATGCTTTTAAGATGGGAATACCAGTGTATCACAATGTAAGTCGTGTGTTTGACCAAAAGAACAATACAAAACAACACACATCAAGGCAAAAGCAACCAAGAACAAATTGCACAATAATGCTCGCTTCTCTTAAAAAATGTTCGTGATCCAATTTCATATGGCAGTTTCTGCCTTTCTATTTTTGGCTGTTTGTGGGGGGCGGTGGGGGCGGGGATCGGGTCTGGTCTTTTTTTCTTCCTTGAAAGAACCTGACAGGAAATGATTCCTACCAGTAAAGTCAAAGGAGGCGTATTTCCATAGTTCCTCGTGATGTGATCAGGAAATCCTGTTGCAGAAAAAAGTGGCAGAAAAAGGAAGGAAAAAAAATGTAGTCCGCTTATGTTTTCTTAACCTTCGCCTGCCCCACCCCTGGAGCCATTCAAAATACAAGAATGGTCACATGTGTATGTATAGCTGAATCTCTTCACTGTTCACCTGAAATCATCACAACACTGTTAATCTGCTATTAACACCCCAATACAAAATATTTTTGGTGTTAAAAAAAAATACAGTCTCACTTTTTTTTTTTTGAACCATAGATGTCAGCACCAAGATTCATACTTCTGGGTTTGCTTCTCTCTTGTTGTTGAAAAGCTAAGAAAGTAGAGGTTTCAGATGCAATTTCGCTTCCTTTCTAGATCTGTCCAGTCTCCCCAGGGATGGCTGAATGTCTGTGGGCAGGAGAAGGCATTCCAGCTTTGCAGGTTTCTAATCTCTCTCCTGACATGCCATCAGGTCTCCCGCTGACGTCTGTGAGCTCGCAAGGATCTAGGCTCTGTGATCTCTCTCCCGAATGACAGCGACGCTGCCAGCCAGGAGGGGGCTGTCACTTCAGATTCCACAGCAACTTGAGCGGCTGCAGCTGCCGCCTGAGGGAAAACCAGATGCACCAATATTTTGAATGTGCTATCAGGTTTGCTAGGAATGTACAAACTTGCTGCAGTTGTTTTGCGGGATTCTGGTATTTGAAATCTGTCACAAAGCCAATTCCAATTTGGGTAATAATGTGATAACTCTGAGCACTGGGTGCTAGGTACTAAATTTTACCTGAGAGTTCGCACATTCTTATTGACAAGTTCTGTGAACCCATGTTATAAATAGGGAATCTCCCAGCATTGCTAAGGACACATGGTGAGTTGGTTCTATAAACGGTCATCTGGCAGCACATCATTCTCCTGTAACGTTCAACAGTTTGTGTTCTCCGTGTAACATATTCTATCCAGGGAAGAATGGGGGCCATTTGTTACCACCTGGGAATGAAGAATTAACAAGTTAAATCACTTGCTCTAAGCACATTTCATTTGGAAGGAGGCACTATTATTGCAATTCAGAGACAAAACCACACCTTTTCTGTTACATATATTTGTCTGTGGTCAATATCGGGTGATCGAATGGCACACACTCTCACATTCCCTTTCTTTGTAAAGAAGGCAGATTTTGCACTTTCCTGATGAGATTTTCTCTTCCTGTAGTCGTTTCCCCAAATTTGCCTTTTTTGGGGGGTCACTTTAGAAAGTGTGAGCATGACAATGTAAGATTATATCACAGAGTTCACAGCTTTAAGAGCCATATTTCTCTTTTGCTCTATTGACTCGTTGCTTCTCAACCTAGGTGATATTTGATCCTTTGGGAACTGTGTTGCATTCTTTGATCATTAAGGATTCTCAATAAGCAAAAGCACAAGCAGGAGAAATTGAAGACCTAATTTGATGAACTTTCACTACAGGAAAGAACTTCCACTTTAAGGAAGAGAACATGGGCCTGTTGCATAAGCAAGGATGCTGTTTTCCATGTTTTCCCATTTTCACTGTATCTCTGGCACATGGAGCAGTGCCTGGGCTGAAGTAGGGCCTAAGTAATAATAAAATTTATTATAGATTTATCAAAGGAAAGCATGAATGAATGAATAAACAGATGAATACTTTGCAGACTTTCAAGAGGAGTTTTTGATGTTATTCTGGGAAGAAAAAAGAAGACTGGCCAAACTCAGTGATTTCATTTTTCCTCTCTTTTATTAACATCAGTGTATGTTGCCTGCAATAGAGGGGTTAAGACAAAGTCTCTGCTCTCAAGCCATTTTCATAACAAGTTACTGATTCTAGTAAAACAACTGGCTTTAGGGCCTCAGTCCTAATGTCAGAGCTATACCACTATTCCTTAGTAAATATTCTTGTATGCTGTTATCAAGATTCAGAAAACACAAACTTTGCACCTTGCATCATCATTTTTTATTTGGGGTTTCCTTCAGCTCCAATTTTTTTCTGCCTATGTGGTGTTCTATTAGTATTTTTGTTGAACTGAATTATTAAATTTCAAAAGCATATTTTTAAAGAGAGTTTCAGTAATTTTCTAGATTATAAATAGCTTTTTCATTACTTTTTGCTAAAAAAAAAAGGATGTTTAGAGCATTCCAGAAAGTTCCTTATCACTGAACTCTTTTACATGGACATTAATAATGTGTCCCAACTGTATATTTATTTTGACTCTCAAGCTTAGTTGCTGTGTGTCTTTTACTGACCCTCAGTTTTCTCATGTAGAAAATGGAGATGATATTTACCTTTTGAAGAGTTAGTAATTTCAAGAGAACCCATATAAAAACACTGAAAATTTCTGCACATTGTAAGTACTCGACTCAAAGTTGCACATTTTTAGTATTGTATTTGATTTTAATAATTAAATGGGTATTCAATCCCTGGGTCAGGAAGATCCCCTGAAGCAGGGCATGGCAAACCCAGTATTCTTGCCTGGAGAATTCCATGGACAGATGGAGCTTGGCAAGCTATAGTCCATGGGGTTGCAAGGAGTTGGACAGGACTGAAGTGACTTAGCACACATGCATTTATACGGGGCGTAAATGACAGAGACACTGCCAATGAATAATACATTGACTTTGCTCTCAAGTAGAAACAGTCCCAGCACCTAAATAAATGAATCATAATGCAGGTCTGTGATAATAATAAATGAATAAAGGGCTTAGAAGCATAGTGATTGACTTCATCCTAGGATACAGCAGGAAGACTTCCTACAGGATGGAATTTTATTTCAAACTTGCAAAATGGGTATAAATGTATCAGGAGAAGAAAAGGGCATCATTTTAGGCAGTGAATATACATAAAATAGAAGTTCAGAATGACCAGAACCTTTAATGATGGTTTCATCAAAGTGGAGTTTGGAGAGAGGTGGTTGAAGATTAGAAGCATAGTGATTGACTTCATCCTAGGATACAGCAGGAAGACTTCCTACAGGATGGAATTTTATTTCAAACTTGCAAAATGGGTATAAATGTATCAGGAGAAGAAAAGGGCATCATTTTAGGCAGTGAATATACATAAAATAGAAGTTCAGAATGACCAGAACCTTTAATGATGGTTTCATCAAAGTGGAGTTTGGAGAGAGGTGGTTGAAGAAATGAGAAAAACTTGTTGAAGACAGATGTGAAGAAACTTGTATGGTAAGGGAGGAATTTGATTTAATTTTCTGTAATTAGATCTATGTTTTAAAAAATTAACTCAAGAGGTAGTATGAATGATAGTAAAGTGGTTACCCTCTGAGTCACCAGGGAACCTCCTCTACCATCAGATCAGATCAGTTGCTCAGTCGTGTCTGACTCTTTGCGACCCCATGAATCGCAGCATGCCAGGCCTCCCTGTCTATCACCATCTCCTGGAGTTCACTCAGACTCACGTCCATCGAGTCCGTGATGCCATCCAGCTATCTCATCCTCTGTCGTCCCCTTCACCTCCTCCTCCAATCCCTCCCAGCATCAGAGTCTTTTCCAATGAGACAACTCTTCGCATTAGGTGGCCAAAGTACTGGAGTTTCAGCTTTAGCATCATTCCTTCCAAAGAACAACCAGGACTGATCTCCTTTAGAATGGACTGGTTGGCTCTCCTTGCAGTCCAAGGGACTCTCAAGAGTCTTCTCCAACACAACATTTCAAAAGCATCAATTCTTCGGCACTCAGCTTTCTTCAGAGTCCAACTCTCACATCCATACATGACCACAGGAAAAACCATAGCCTTGACTAGATGGACCTTTGTTGGCAAAGTAATGTCTCTGCTTTTCAGTATGCTATCTAGGTTGGTCATAACTTTTCTTCCAAAGAGTATGCGTCTTTTAGTTTCATGGCTGCAGTCACCATCTGCAGTGATTTTGGAGCCCCCCAAAATAAAGTCTGATACTGTTTCCACTGTTTCCCCATCTATTTGCCATGAAGTGATGGGACCAGATGCCATGATCTTCGTTTTCTGAATGTTGAGCTTTAAGCCAACTCTTTCACTCTCCTCTTTCACTTTTCTCATAAGGCTTTTTAGTTCCTCTTCACTTTCTGCCATAAGGCTGGTGTCATCTGCATATCTGAGGTTACTGATATTTCTTCCAGCAATCTTGCTTCCAGCTTGTACTTCTTCCAGCCCAGAGTTTCTCATAATGTACTCTGCATAGAAGTTAAATAAGCAGGGTGACAATATACAGTCTTGACGTACTCCTTTTCCTATTTGGAACCAGTCTATTGGTCCGTGTCCAGTTCTAGCTGTTGCTTCCTGACCTGCATATATGTTTCTCAAGAGGCAGGTCAGGTGGTCTGGTATTCCTGTCTCTTTCAGAATTTTCCACAGTTTAGCCATTGTAATTAACTTTTTTTTTTTGTTTTTTTTTGTCTTGATATTGATTGTGAAAAAATCTTTTAGTATTGAAACATCTTTTACTATTGTGATAATGAAACTATTATTCACTTAATACCACTGTATCCTGATTGATCAGCAGGAAATATTAGAATCTTATATCCCTAAAACTACCTTTTAGTAGAAAAACCTGTAATCACTTTTTAAAATCCAGATGGGTATCAGAATTAACTATGAATTTTTTGAAAAATACAAATGCTTAGGTATTGCTGTTTTTTCTCCAAAGCTCCAGATATTTTTCTAATGAACATTCATGTTTAAGAACAACTGGATTATATGCTGATCTTTTTCTTATATCTAGTTTATTTCACTTTTTCTATTTCTGTTTTTTTAATTCATTTTTATTAAAAATATTTGTTTTTAATTGAAAGATAATTTCTTTACAATATTTTGTTTATTTCAACCATATATGAATCAGTCATAAGTATACATATGTCCCCTGCCTCTTGAACATCCCTGCCATTTCCCACTCCATGCCACCCCTCTAGTAAGTCACAAAGCACTGGATTTGAACTCCCTGCATTATACAGTGAATTTCCAGTGGCTATCTAATTTTAAACATAGTAATGTATATGTCTCAGTGGAACACATTCAGTTTGTCCCACCCTCTCCACCCCACCATGTCCATAAGTCTGTTCTCTGTGTCTGCATTTCCACTCTTGCTCTGCAAGTGGATTCATAGGTATCATCATTTTAGATTGCATATAAATGAATTAATATATGAAATTTGTTTTTCTCTTTATGACTTACTTACTCTGTATGATAAGCTCTAGGTTCTTCCATCTTATTAGAACTGGATCAAATGCATTCTTTTTAATGGTTGAGTAGTATTCCACTGTGTATATGTACCACAGCTTATTTACCCATTCATCTGTCGATGGACATCTAGGTTGTTTCCAGGTCGTAACTATTACAAATAGTATTGAGATGAACATGGGGGTACTGGGTCATATAGTAGTTTATTTCTAGTTTTTTAAAGAAATCTCCATACTGTCCTTCATAGTGACTGTATCAATCCACCTTCTTACCTACAGTGAAAGTGGGTTCCTTTTTCTCCACACCCTCTCCAGTGTTCATTGTGTGTAAATTTTTTGATGATGGCCATTCTGACTGATATGAGGTGATACCTCACACTGATTTGCATTTCTCTAATATTTAGCAATGATGAGCAATATATGTGTTTTTTAGCCATCTTGTATTTCATCTTTGAAGAAATGTCTGTTCAGGTATTCTTCCCACTTTTTTACTGGGTTGTTTGTTTTTCTGATATTGAGCTGAATAAGCTGTCTGTATATTTTGGAAACTAATCCTTTGTCAGTTGTTTCCGTTAGATACTGGTTGCTATTATAGTTTTTATTTTCATTACTCTAGAAGTTGGACCACGAGGATGTTTCTGTGATTTATGTCAGAGTGTTCTGCCTATGTTTTCCTCTAAGAGTTTCATAGTTCCTGGTCTCAAACATAGGTCTTTAAGCCATTTTGAGTTTATTTTTGTGTATAGTGTTAGGAAGTGTTATAACTTCATTCTTTCAGACAAAGCTGTTCAGTTTCCCCAATACCATTTATTGAAGAGACTGTCCTTTCTTCATTGTTTATTCTTGCTTCCTTTGTCAAAGACAAGGTGCACAAAGGTGTGTGGGCTTGTCTTGGGGCTTTCTATCTTGGTCCATTGGTCTATATTTTTGTACCATACTCTATTGATGACTGTAGTTTGTAGCATGGTCTGAAGTCAGGCAGCTTGATTCCTTCAGGCCTGCTTTTCTTTCTGAAATTTGCTTTGGCTATTTGGAGTCCTCTGGGTTTGCATAGAACTTGTGAAATTATAATTCTGTGAAAAATACCGTTGATAGTTTGATAATAATTGAATTGAATCTATAGATTGCTTTCTGCAGAACAGTCATTTTCACAATGTTGATTCTTCCAGTCTAGGAACATGGTTTATCTCTCCATTTGTTTGTGCTGTCTTTGATTTCTTTCAGCGTCTTATATTTTTCTTCATAAAGGCCTTTTGTCTTTTAAGGTAGGTTTATCTGTCCCTTTGAAGAAGGCAATGGCAAGTCATTCCAGTATGCTTACCTCGAAAATCTCATGGACGGAGGAGCCTGGTAGGCTGCAGTCCGTGGGGTCGCTACTAGTTGGACACGACTGAGTGACTTCACTTTCACTTTCACGCATTGGAGAAGGCAATGCTAACCCACTCCAGTGTTCTTGCCTGGTGAATCCCAGGGATGGTGGAGACTGCTGTGCTGCCATCTATGGGGTCTCACAGAATCGGACATGACTGAAACGACTTAGCAGCAGCAGCAGCAGCAGCAGCATCTGTCCATTGGTGTGAGTGGGTTATTTAAGTCTCCCACTATTATTGTGTTACTTTAATAGTTGTTAGCATTTCCCTCATGTATTGAGGTGCTCCTATGTTAAGAAGCATATATATTTATAATTGCTATGTCTTCTTTTATTAATCTTTTGATTGTTACATAATGTTCTTCTTTGTCTCCTGTAACAATATTTATTTTAAAGTCTATTTTATGTGATATGAATATTGCTACTCCTCCTTTCTTTTGACTACCTTTTGTGTGGAACATCTTTTTCCAGCCCTTCATTTTTGGGCTGTATGTGTCCCTAGGATTGAGGTTATTCTCTTGTAGATAGCATATGTAAGAGTCTTGTTTTTATATCCACTCAACCAACATGTGTCTTTTGGCTGGAGCATTTAGCCCATTTACATTTAAGGTAATTATTACTTTTTAATTAATTAATTTTAATTGAAGGTTAATTACTTTACAATATTGTAGTGGTTTTTGGCATACATTGACATGAATCAGCCGTGGTTGTACATGTGTTCCTCATCGTGAACCCCCTTCTAACTCCCTCCTCATCTCATTCCTCAGAGGTGTCTCAGTGCACTGGCTTTGAGTGCCCTGTGTCATGCATTGATTTGGACTGGTGATCTATTTCACATATGGTAATATACATGTTTCAACGATATTCTCTCAAATCATCCCACACTCACCTTCTCTCACCAAGTCCAAAAGTCTCTTCTTTACATCTGTGTCTCTTTTGCTGTTGTGCATATATAGTCATCATTACTATAATTTTAAATTCCATATATATATGTATTATACTGTATTGATGTTTTACTTTCTGACTTACTTAACTCTGTATAATAGGCTCCAGTTTCATCCACCTCATTAGAACTGATTCAAATGCATTCTTTTTAATAGCTGAGTAATATTCCATTGTGTATATGTACCACAGCTTTCTTACTCATTCTTCTGCCGATGAACATCTAGGTTGCTTCCATGTTCTAGCTACTGTAAACAGTGCTGAGATAAACATTGAGACCCATTGATTGCTGGCAATTCTATTTCCACTTTTTTAAGGAATCTCCACACTGCCCTCCATAGTGGCTGTACTAGTTTGTATTCTCACCAACAGCGTAAGAGAGTTCCCTTTGCTCTGCACCCTCTCCACCATTTATTGTTTGTAGACTTTTTGATGGCATCCATTTTTACTGGTGTGAGATAGTACCTCATTATAGTTTTGATTTGCATTTCTCTGACAATGAGTGATGTTGACCATCTTTTCTTGTGTTTGTTAGCTATCTGTTTGTCTTCTTTGGAGAAATGTCTGTTTAGTTCTTTGGCCTATTTTTTCATTGGGTCATTTATTTTTCTGGAATTGAGCTGCATGAGCTGCTTGTATGTTTTTGAGATTAATTCTTTGTCAGTTGTTTCATTTCCTATTATTTTCTCCCATTCTGAAGACTATCTTTTCACTTGCTCATAGCTCCTTTTGTTGTGCAAAAGCTTTTAAGTTTAGCTAGGTCCCGTTTGTTTATTTTTGCTTTTATTTCCATTACTCTGGGAGGTAGGTGGGCCATAGAGTATCCTGCTGTGATTTATGTCAGAGAGTGTTTTGCCTACGTTTTCCTCTAGCAGTTTTATAGTTTCTGGTCTTACATTTAGATCTTTAATCCATTTTGAGTTTATTTTTGTGTATAGTGTTAGAAAGTGTTCTAGTTTCAGTCTTTTACAGGTGGATGACCAGATTTCTCAGTACCACTTGCTAAAGAGATTGTATTTACTCCATTGTATATTTTTGCCCCCTTTGTCAAAGATAACATGTCCATAAGTGTGTGGATTCATCTCTGGGTTTTCTATTTTGTTCCACTGAGCTATGTTTCTGTCTTTGTGCCAATATCATACTGTCTTGATGACTGTACCTTAGTCTGAAGTCAGGCAGGTTGATTCCTCCAATTCCATTCTTCTCTCTCAAGGCTACTTTGGCTATTTGAGGTTTTTTGTATTTCCGTACAAATTGTGAAATTATTTTTTCTAGTTCTCTGAAAAAGACCATTGGTAGCTTGATGGGAATTGAGCTGAATCTATAGATTGCTTTTAGTAGTATACTCATTTTAACTATATTGATATTTGCAAGCCATGAACATGGTATATTTCTCCATCTATTTGTGTCATTAAAATTTTTTTTTCATCGGTGTTTTATGGTTTTCTATAACAAGGTAATTATTGATAAGTAGGATACTATTGCTGTTTGCTTTGTTCTATTGGGTTTGCCTTCATAGGCTTTTTCTTTCTGTTTCTTGTCTAGAGAATTTCCTTTAGTATTTGTTGTAAAGGTAGTTTGGTGGTGTTGAGTTCTCTTAGCTTTTGCTTCTCTGTAAACCTTTTGATTTCTTTTTTGAATCTGAATGAGATCCTTGCTGGATAGATAATCTTGGTTGTAGGTTTTTCATTCTCATCACCTTAAGTATATCCTGTCATTCCCTCCTGGCTTGCAGAGTTTCTGTTGAAAGGTCAGCTATTAGCTTCATCTCTTGTATGTTATTTGTTGCTTTAATTTTTTTCTTTGTGTTTAATTTTTGCTAGTTTGATTACTGTGTCTTGGTGTGTTTCTTCTTGGGCTTCTTCTGTATGTGACTCTCTGGGCTTCCTAGACTTGTTTAGGAAAGTTTTCTTCCCCAGTTTAGGAAAGTTTTTGACTATTATCTCCTCAAATGTTTTTTCATGCCCTTTCCTTTTATCTTCTTCTTAGACACCTATGATCTGAATGTTGGGGAGCTTAATACTGTCCCAGAGGTCTTTGAGGCTATCCTTGTTTCTTTTAATTCATTTTCTCTTTATTCTGTTCTGCTTAGGTTATTTCCACCATTTTATCTTCCAGGTCTGTTATCCATTCTTCTGCCTCAGTTACTCTACTGTTGGTTCCCTCTAGTGTATTTTTAATCTTGGTTATTTCACTGTTGCTCATTTATTCTTTAATTCTTCTAGGTCCTTGTTAAATATTTCCTACATCTTCTTGATCAATCCATCCAGTCTCTTTATCTGTCGCTACAGTTTGTTTTCAAGGTTTTGGATCATCTTTACTATCATTATTCTTAATTCTCATTCAAGTAGACTCTTTGTTTCTTCCTCACTTATTTGGTTTAATGGGTTTTTACCTTGGTCCTTCACCTACTGCATATTTCTCTGTCTTCTCTTTTTGTTTAGTATGCAGTGCTTGGGGTCTCCTTTCTTCAGGTGAAAGTTCATAATTCCTCTTAATTGTGAAGTCTTCTCCCATTGGTGGGGTTGGACTAGTGCCTTGTGAAGGTTTCCTGGATGGCGGGACTTGTGCCTGTGTTCTGGTGGATGGAACTGGATCTCGTCACTATGAACAGCAGTGTTGTGTCCAGTAATGTGTTTCGAATTTCTGTGGGTTCAGTGTGGCTTTGGGTAGCTTGTCTGCTAATGTACAGCATTGTGCTTCTGCTTTGTTGAAGGATTACTGTGGGGCATGTGAGCATTGAGGCTTGCTGGCATTTGGATTGGCTTGGTCTTGGTGTTGAGATGGAAGCCTTTGGGAGGTTTCTTGCCTCCCAAGATCTCAGAAGCTCCAAAATCACTAGCTCCAAGATCCCACAAGCCCACACAGCACAGAAGACAAGTCCCCAAGACTCTTGGTGAAGGAACACTAAGCAACCCAGAACACACAGTGGCACTTATACAACAGTCGTCTAATATGTCTATGTAGGTCTTTGTACCTATTGTGGGCAGTGTGGTGTCAGTTCAGCCTCAGGTCTAACCTTATTCAAACTTGTACTTGCTTCCAAAGTTCACAGTTTCCCCTTAAGTCCACAGTCTGTTCCCCACCTGGACACAAAAGGGTGCAATGACCAAGGTTCTTTAGGGTTCACTTGCTCTCTTGTGCTGAGGAGAGGATAGGATATGGCAGACACAATTGGGATGTATTGAGGATTGCCTGGAGCAATAAAGCTCTGTTGGAGGCTGTTACAGTCTGAGGCAGATCATGAGTTCTCCAAGAGGAAAAGGCCCCTATTTGCGGGTCCTTAGGAAGAGCCACGTTTTTTAAGCTCCTAGAAAGGTGTGCAAAGTAACCTGTTACTGCTCACAGCCTGGTGGTAGCTGCCAACTCTTGGGTCGGATCATATCAACAGTGTTTTGTCTGCTGCCTCAGGAACCTTTCCTGACTTTGGCAGTGGCACTCACGTCTAATTCTGCATGAGAAGGTTGAAGTAGTCCTCTTAGCATATCCTCACAGCCCCAGCACTTGACTATTCCCTGGGATCTTTGCCAGAGCCTGGGCACCCTGCCCCTGCCCTATGATGGAGACGAAGTCTTGCTAGCTGCTTCTTTTAGTTTGGCGCCCTATGCTCTGATTGGGCTGAGGATCGTGAGCTCCTTATTGGGTGAGAAGTACTATTCAGCAGCGGTGATTTCTGTGGTGAAATTTCTCTGTGCTTTGTCCTCTGAGCCCCCAAGGTAGCTCCCCTTTGCCTTAACCTGTGATGAGGTTTCCTAGTGTGTGTAAACTTTTCCCTTTCCATGACTTCCTCTCACTCTCCTTCAGGGCACAAGCCCTCATCCTGAAATCCTTTGTTTCTTTTGTCTTTATCTGTTGCCCTACCTTATTCTAAGGAGACTGGTTTGCCTTTTAGGAGATCTGGAGTCTTCTGGTGTGGTAGAAGTTCTTCTGTAGGAGTTGTTCCATATTCTGATGAAATTTTTATGTATCTGAGGGAAGGTAGGTGATCTCCTTGTCTTACTCCTCCACTGTCTTCTTCCATCTCCCTTTATTAGTTTATTTCATATGTTTCTTGGCATGTTTCCCCTGGTTTTATACTATATGGGACCCTCGGGGCTCCATGAACTTAGATGGCTATTTCCTTTCTCACATTAAGGAAAATTTTGACTATAATCTACTCAAATATTTTCTCATACCCTTTCTTATTGCCTTCTTTTGTGACTTTATGATTCTAATATTTTTACACTTAATGTTGTTCCTGGATCTTTGTGATAATCCTCACTTCTTTTTATTCTTCTTTCTTTATTCTTCTCTGCTTCCATTATTTCCGCCAGCTCATTTCTAGCTTACTTATCTGTCCTTCTGCCTCAGAGAGTTTACTATTGGTTCATTCTAGTGTATTTTTAATCTCAGTTATTGTGTTGTTCATTGATGATTTTCTATTCTTTAATTCTTCTAGGTCTTTGTCAATCATTTCTTGTATCTTCTCAATTTGTGCCTCCAGTCTATTTATCTGTGCCTCCATTTGTTTCCAAGATTTGGGTCATCTTTACTATTGCTACTCTGAATACAATTCAAGTAGATTTTAATTTCTTCATTTGTTTGATCTTGTGGGTTTTTACTGTATTTCTTCATTTTCTGCATGCTTCTCTGTCCTCTGTCTTTTCATCTTGTTTAATTTACTGTGTTTGAGGTCTCCTTTCTGCAGAATGAAGAGTCATTGTTGTTGTTCAGTTGCACAGTCATGTCTGACTGTTTGAGACCCTGTGGACTTCAGCATGCTAGGCTTCCCTGTCCTCCAGTCTCCCTCAGTTTGCTCAGACTCCTGTCCATTGAGTTGATGATGACATCCAACTATCTCATCCTCTGTTGTGCTCTTCTCCTCCCACCCTTAATCTTTCACATTAGACTCTTTTCCAGTGAGTTGGTTCTTTGCCTCAGCTGGCCAAAGTACTGGAGCTTCAATTTCAGCATCAGTCCTTCCAACGAATATTCAAGATTGATCTCCTTTAAGATTGACTGTTTTTACTTTCTTGCAGCCAGGGACTGTCACAAGTCTTCTCCAGCACCACAGTTTGGAAGCATTAATTCTTTGGCACTCAGCCTTCTCTATGGCCCAACTCTCACATCCGTACATGACTTCTTTAAAAACCATAGTTTTGACTAGACAGACCTTTGTCAGCAAAGTGATGTCTCTGCTTTTTAACACACTGTAGCCTTCACCACTACCCCCCACAAAAGAGTAAGCATCTTTTAATTTCATGGCTGCTTTCACCATCCACAGTGATTTCAGAGCCCAAGAAAATGAAGTCTGTCACTGTTTTCATTTCCTCTTAATCGCAAAATCTGTTCCCCATGGATGGAGTTGAAGTAGTGCCTTGTGTAGGTTTCCTGATTGGGATGTCTTATGCCTGTGTTCTTGTGGATAGAGCTAGATTTTGTCTCTCTGAAGGGCAGTACTATTTCCAGTAGTGTGCTTTGGGATGTCTATGCACTTGGTATGACTTTCTGCAGCTTTTCTGCTGATGAGCAAGGGTGCATTTGTCTTTTGCTAATGGTTTGGCATGAGGCATCTGGCACTGGCGCTTTCTGGCCTTTTGATAGGGCTTGTTCTTAGTGTTGAAATGGAGGCCTTTGTGAGAGCTTTCTTCAATTGATGTTCTATGGATTCAGGAGTTCTCCAGTGCTCCAAAGTCCTTGATTCAGATCTCCACCTTGGGGATACAGGCCTGACCCTTTACTGCAGCACTAGGACTTCACAGGTCTCGTAGCACAGAAGACAAAGCCCCAAGACTAATAGTGAAAGCAACACTCAATCACCAAAAGCACAAAAGAGAGTCACACACTTAAGAGAGAAACAAAGAAAGAGAACATAGGGATGTGTGTGTTTAAGGGGGGGGGGCAGGAAGGATAGAAACCAGAGTCAAAAAGAAGAGAACAGTCAAGCGAGTAAAAAAAAAACTTTAAGTGAAATAGAAATAAAAAAAGATTATGAGAACAATATAAAAAATAAAAAAAGGAAGAAAAGGGAGAAAAAGGTATATAGAATAATAGTTCCACCTCCGCCACCTTAGGAGCCTCTCCAACACTGGACTATTCTCTGACCAGCTCAGACTTTAATCTAGTCCTACTCCAATGTCCTTCTTGCCTCCAGTATCCATAATTGCCAGAGCTAGGATTTTTTCTTCTGTGTGAACACTCATTGTCCTTTTATATATTCCATAGACACAGAGTCTACCCAGTTAATAGGAAAAGGTTGTATATCAAAGCTGTATATTGTCACCCTGCTCATTTAACTTATATGCAAAGTACATCATGAGAAATACTGGCCTGGAAGAAGCACAAGCTGGAATCACACCAGTCAGAATGGCTGCGATCCAAAAGTCTAGAAGCGATAAATGCTGGAGAGGGTGTGGAGAAAAGGGAACCCTCTTACACTGTTGGTGGGAATGCAAACTAGTACAGGCACTATGGAGAACAGTGTGAAGATTCCTTAAAAACTGGAAATAGGACTGCCTTATGACTCAGCAATCCCATTGCTGGGCATACACACCAAGGTAACCGGAACTGAAAGACATGTGTATCCCAATGTTCATCGCAGCACTATTTACAATAGCCAGGATATGGTAGCAACCTAGAGGTCCATCAGCAGAAAAATGGATAAGAAAACTGTAGGAGATATAAACAATGGAGTATTACTCAGCCATTAAAAAGAATACATTTGAATCAGTTATAATGAGGTGGATGAACCTGGAGCCTATTATACAGAGTGAAGTAAGCCGGAAAGAAAAACACCAATACAGTATACTAACACATATATATGGAATTTAGAAAGATGGTAGTGATAACCTTGTATGCAATACAGCAAAAGAGACACAGATGTATAAAAGAGACTTTTGGACTCTGTGGGAGAGGGAGAGGGTGGGATGATTTGAGAGAATGGCATTTAAACATATATACTTTCATGTATGAAACGAATCACCTGTCTAGGTTTGATACAGGATGCTTGGGGCTGTTGCATTGGGATGATCCAGAGAGATGATATGGGAGAGAGGTGGGAGGGGCGTTCAGGATTGTGAACTCACATAAACCTGTGGTGGATTCATGTCAGTGTATGGCAAAACCAATACAGTATTGTAAAGTAAAATAAAAATAAATAAATAATGGGGAAAAAAAAGAATCTGCCTGCCTTTGAGGTTAAGAGATGGCATTTAAACATATATACTTTCATGTATGAAACGAATCACCTGTCTAGGTTTGATACAGGATGCTTGGGGCTGTTGCATTGGGATGATCCAGAGAGATGATATGGGAGAGAGGTGGGAGGGGCGTTCAGGATTGTGAACTCACATAAACCTGTGGTGGATTCATGTCAGTGTATGGCAAAACCAATACAGTATTGTAAAGTAAAATAAAAATAAATAAATAATGGGGAAAAAAAAGAATCTGCCTGCCTTTGAGGTTAAGTATGTCCCATTTAATTATTTTTGTTTATATTGGTATTACTCTAGGAAATGAAATCTTGCTGTGACTTATGTCAGAGTGCTCTATGTTTTCCTATAAGATTTCTATTGCTGCTGGTCTTACATTTAGGTTTTCAATCCATTTTGAGTTTATCTTTATCTGTGGTGTTAGGAAGTGTTCTAATTTAATTATTTTACACATAGCCATCCAGTTTCCTCAGAACCATTTATTGAAAAGACTATCCTTTTTCCATTGTATATTTTTGCTTCCTTTGCCAAAGACAAGGTGAATTGAGGATAAACAAGGTGAAAAGACAACTCTCAGAATGGGAGAAAGTAATAGCAAATGAAACAATTGACAAAGGATTAATTTCCAAAATATACAAGCAGATCACTCAGCTCAATACCAGAAAAACAAATAACCCAAATCCCCCCAACATGTGGGCAGAAGACCTAAACAGATACTTCTCCAAAGAAGACAAACAGATGGCTAATAAACATATTAAAAAGATGATCAATATTTCTTATTAGAGAAATGCAAATCAAAACTATAATGAGGTATCATCTCATATTACTCAGATAGTCATCATCAAGAAATCTGCAAACAATAAATGCTGGGGAAGGTGTGAAGAGAGGGAAATCTCCTTGCACTGCTGATGAGAATGTAAATTGATGCAGTCATTATGGAGAACAGTATGGAGATACCTTAAAAAACTGGAAATAAAACTACCATATGACCCAACAATACCATTATTGGGCATATACCCTGAGGAAACCATAATCGAAAAAGACATATGTATCTCAGCATTCACTGCAGCACTATTTATAATAGCTAAGACATGGAAGCAACCTAGATGTCCATCAATAAGTGAGTGGATCAAGTTGTTGTGGTAAGTATATAGAATGGAATATGTTTAACATAAAAAGGAATGCATTTGAGTCAGTTCTAATAAGTCAGATGAACCTAGAGACTATTATAACAGTGAAATCAGAAACAGAAACATATATCTCATATATTCAGTTCAGTTCAGTCGCTTAGTCATGTCAGATCTTTGCAACCCCATGAATCGCAGCACGCCAGCTCTCCCTGTGTATCACCAATGCCCGGAGTTCATTGAGACTCATGTCCATCGAGACAGTGATGCCATCCAGCCATCTCATCCTCCATTATCCACTACTCCTCCAGCCT